>LBNU01007192.1:23122-50741 GCA_014162995.1 Artemisia annua
AAGCAGTGGGTCCTTAAACAGAATATCGTCCTAATCTAGTACGAAACTGTTTAGAGGATACAACCAATCAAATTCCAAGTATGAAACTTGAAAATCTAGGAATCGGTTATGTATGGATGATGGAAATTAGATGATGATTTTTGTAGTGATTTTGAATGAATCCAAAGTGAGGAAAATTCGTCCTCTATAATATAGGCACAATGGGTGACCCTTCAAAACAGTCACAATATCCCCTTCCAAATGGCCTTTAGGACACTTCTTTTCGTAATAGTCCACAATGGTTCAGAATTAGTGACGCTTAGCGACACCCCGCGACAGAATAAATCGTCGCTAACTGCCACCGTTAAACAGTCGCGATTGGTTCGCCCTTTTGATTGGCCTTTTCAATAGATCTAACCGTAAACATTGCAATTAGACGCGTCTTTTCCAAATGACGGTCAATTAGAGACGGTTAGTGACGATTTTAGTGACAGAAAAACTGTCCCGCTAATCTCCAAATTCGTTGGCCAATCAACTAAAAACACAAAAACATACAAAGTTAATGTTCCAACAGCAATAAGATAAAATGTTGGTGGACCTGCTGCAACCTGAAAAAGAGAAAGAGAAAAGAAAAAAAAAAAACGAAACTGAAAACCAAAATTTTTTTATTATTATTATTTTTCTTTTTAGTTTTTTATTATATTTTGTTTTGGAGCTAGAATACCCAAGCCTAAAAAAAACAGCAATACCTTGTTTTGCTTACTCTTTTGACTTGTACCAGCTTGCCACTTATTAACAACAAATCCAACCATTATTAAACACAAAAACCATCTTATTTATACTCTCTCATTCATTCCACTCTCCACTGCTTAATATCCCATCTCACTTCCTTCTTTTCAAAGGTCAGTCCTTTTGTCTCTAAAATGACTTCATCATTGCATTTTGCCTTGTTATATGAAATGGGTTTTGCTTTTTATTACTAATTCTTGCTTCTTCTTCTTTTTATTATTAGATCTTAGATCTGTATTAAGTACATTCCACATTTTAGCTACTTTATGTTCTTGCATGTTGTTTCTTGATAAAGATGAGATCTTGGATCTTTGGTTTCATATATGTACTATGTTGTGATGTTTTGTAGATTTTACATTCAATTGGTCTAGTAGATCTGTTTTCTTGAAAATATGGCTTGTTCTTAATTTGGTTGTGATGTTTTTGAGCATATTGATGTGGTGTTTATTTCTATAAATAGAGTATTTTCTAGGTTTATGTCCTTGTTTATTCCTAGTTACAGTATATGTTTTAATTAGAGGGTAGTTGTGTAATTTACAACTCTTATACATGATATCCTTTGTAGTTTGTGGTTTTGTACTAGTGTACTACTTACTCAACTGGAGTCAAACTCTAGAAAGTCAATATAATCTAATTCTGTTATAAGACCATTTTAATTTTTCACCTTCAAATTTCACATTGTAGTGATTTTTGTATCATTAAATTCGGGCAACTGTTTTACTGTAAAAATTAAACCAGTTTTCCAAATTTGGAAGTAAAAAACTTACAAATTTGACTTGCAAAAATTCAAACATGAAGAACAAGTTCATGAGATCTATTAATCTCATAGCACTTCCTGAATAATAAATATTTACATATTATTAATATTGGTAAATAATTATCACTACTATGCTATGTTCTAGTTTATTGTATTTTGGATCTAATACTCAAATGGTTTTTGCAGAATTGGTGAATCATTAAAATTTCCAAATTTGATCTTGACCATGAATTCCGTCAAGATTTACATATGTTTCGCCGCACTTTTATTTGCATATACACAAGCAGCAACACCTGTATCGCCACCAGCCCCAATCATCTTAACCCCAACTCCAGCACCAGCTCCAGCACCCGACTACGTCAACCTCACGGACCTCCTAAGCGTAGCGGGTCCATTCTCCACTTTCCTTAAATACCTCCAACAAACCAAAGTCATTGAAACCCTACAAAACCAAGCCAACAACACAGATGAAGGTATCACACTTTTCGTACCAAAGGATAAAGCCTTTGCTAACCTTAAAAAACCATCTTTATCAAACTTAACCGCCGATCAACTCAAACAACTTTGTCTTTTCCACGCCTTGCCTCATTACTACTCGTTGTCAGACTTCAAGAACCTTAGTGGTTCAGGTCCTGTTAACACACTTGCTGGTGGTTCTTACACTTTGAACTTCACTGATTCCATGGGGACAGTGCATATCGGGTCGGGTTGGACCAACACGGAAGTTAGCAGCAGTGTGCATTCGACTGATCCTGTTGCGATTTACCAAGTGAACAAAGTTTTGTTACCTGAAGCCATCTTTGGAACTGATATTCCACCGCCAGCACCGGCTCCAGCACCAGTTCCTGACATTGCTCCTGTTGCTGATGCTCCTGATGCAGATGGTAAAGGGTCCGGTCCAGGTGCAAGGTCAACGTCGCCTTCGTCTAGTAACAGGATTATGGGGTTGAGCATGTCGAGATGTTTGATGATGGTTGTTGTTTCTGCTGGATTCGTGGCGTTGTTGTAAGATATGCAAAGTGGGATATGTTTGAAGGATGCTACAAAGTATCGATTAAATTTGAAGAACAAAAACCATTCTTTTAATATCGTATTTATGTATTTCATTGATTGATATTGAAATTTGTCTGATGAGGGCTTGAGGTAATTTTTGTTTGTATAATTTTTACTTGGTCTACAAAAGATTATTATTATTACTGTTATTTTCTGGTTTCTGGTTTCTGTTTTCTGGTTTCTGTTACATGTGTATGTCTTTGGGACATGTGGTAGCACAACAGAATGATTTTGTAGGATTTTGATATACTATGTTGAGTACATCATTGCTTAAAATTCTATCAAGTGATTGTTTAGTATGCCTAGTTAATTATAGGGAAATATGTTTTGACTTCACTTAGAAGTCACTATTAATTAGAAGCCATATAATTAAATATACATGATTTTGTTGAACATGTATGTTTAAACTTTAAAGTTCATCACTAGAACAAGACATTTGATATTGTGTTCTTTATATGTTTAATTCTTTAAAACAAAGTTAACATCAAGAAATATGATTAACTGCTTGGTCCAACCGAACACCATTTCAAAAAACTTAAAGTCGACCCTTTGGCGTCCTTCATCGACCTATTTCAAACCCAACATGAGAGAGGTAAATCAGCGTAAACCATGATTAAAAAGGACACGAGGACAAGGTTGTTGGTTTTTCGGTTTTAGCCACTCCATTGGAAGGTTTCGCAGCCTTAACAATGAGGGACTATAGTTTTATAATGTTCTCAAAATATAAGAATTCACTCAACATGAGCAAATACCATTGTTAAGAGAATAATGCAAAATTTTAATTTTCCCAAGTTTACGTTGGTCCTATAGGCAATGCGAATTTATCTCCATTTTGTATGCACACCCCATCCATCTTCTTCCATTCACAAAAAAATAACAACAAAACCAATGTATCACCAACCTTACATCTGCTTTTCTTCTTCAATGTGGATTCTTCATGATCCATGATCAATCTTTTTTAAAGGTTTTCTTATCTTTTCCATATTCACATTTTGAATTATGTGATTCTTGATGGTAAAATAACCATCTTTCAGTGTTTTTTATGTTTTGTATATGATGGTAATTGTATTGTGTTTGTGGAATTATTATGTGCATTCATCTTTTTAGACATTGATACATATTGATTATTTGTAATTCATGCCAAAGTTTTGTTTGATGATTGTTTACATATTTTCGAGATTTTGTAAAATGGTGTAACAAGTGAAAGAATTTGTGTGCTTTTTGTAAGAAACACTTTCAACTTGCTAATTTGAAAAAGTTTTATTCATAAATAGTTACGCGATAAGCGGTTTTAATAAGCAATCATGAAAACCCTCTAGGCGTATTGTTGCTTTTTGTTGAATGACATGTGCATCGAAAGTTATAGACATTGATTCGTTTTGGTTGTTGTAAATTATGCTTATACGGTAATTGCTTTTGGGTATATTTCAAGATTTTGTCGATTGAAGAAACGACTGAAAGATGTCTACGTTTGAGGGTGTCTTTGTTCAAGATCAATGGCTGCAGAGCCAGTTTACACAAGTGGAGCTTCGTAAACTTAGAACCAAAGTATGCAGTTTCATTTCTATATGTATGATCAGTAATTCGATGTACATATGTATTGAAATAAACGACTTGGATTTTTTTTTAATGTAGTTTGTTTCAGCAAGAAATGAATCCGGCACAGTCACAATACATGATTTACCGCCAGTTTTGGCAAAGTTAAAGCCATTTAATGAGGTAGCAAGCCAGGATGACGTTACCCATATGCTAGGTGACTCTTATTCTAACCAAGCTAAAGAGTTGGATTTTGAGGCCTTCCTTCGGGTGAGTGGATCAGTATTACCTAATGGAACTTGTTCTCGCTGGTCTAGTTTTTAAAGAGGGCGTTTGGCATTTTGAAAGTAACTTTGTAACTGTTATGTAATTTGTTTTATGAACACAGGTATATTTGAATTTACAATCTCGAGCAAGTGCGAAAATGGGGACTTCAAAAACTTTTAGAACTACTTCATCTTTTGTCAAGTCATCCACAACAACCCTACGCCACAGTATTAGTGANGTCAACCTCACGGACCTCCTAAGCGTAGCGGGTCCATTCTCCACTTTCCTTAAATACCTCCAACAAACCAAAGTCATTGAAACCCTACAAAACCAAGCCAACAACACAGATGAAGGTATCACACTTTTCGTACCAAAGGATAAAGCCTTTGCTAACCTTAAAAAACCATCTTTATCAAACTTAACCGCCGATCAACTCAAACAACTTTGTCTTTTCCACGCCTTGCCTCATTACTACTCGTTGTCGGACTTCAAGAACCTTAGTGGTTCAGGTCCTGTTAACACACTTGCTGGTGGTTCTTACACTTTGAACTTCACTGATTCCATGGGGGCAGTGCATATTGGGTCGGGTTGGACCAACACAGAAGTTAGCAGCAGTGTGCATTCGACTGATCCTGTTGCGATTTACCAAGTGAACAAAGTTTTGTTACCTGAAGCCATCTTTGGAACTGATATTCCACCGCCAGCACCGGCTCCAGCACCAGTTCCTGACATTGCTCCTGTTGCTGATGCTCCTGATGCAGATGGTAAAGGGTCCGGTCCAGGTGCAAGGTCAACGTCGCCTTCGTCTAGTAACAGGATTATGGGGTTGAGCATGTCGAGATGTTTGATGATGGTTGTTGTTTCTGCTGGATTCGTGGCGTTGTTGTAAGATATGCAAAGTGGGATATGTTTGAAGGATGCTACAAAGTATCGATTAAATTTGAAGAACAAAAACCATTCTTTTAATATCGTATTTATGTATTTCATTGATTGATATTGAAATTTGTCTGATGAGGGCTTGAGGTAATTTTTGTTTGTATAATTTTTACTTGGTCTACAAAAGATTATTATTATTACTGTTATTTTCTGGTTTCTGGTTTCTGTTTTCTGGTTTCTGTTACATGTGTATGTCTTTGGGACATGTGGTAGCACAACAGAATGATTTTGTAGGATTTTGATATACTATGTTGAGTACATCATTGCTTAAAATTCTATCAAGTGATTGTTTAGTATGCCTAGTTAATTATAGGGAAATATGTTTTGACTTCACTTAGAAGTCACTATTAATTAGAAGCCATATAATTAAATATACATGATTTTGTTGAACATGTATGTTTAAACTTTAAAGTTCATCACTAGAACAAGACATTTGATATTGTGTTCTTTATATGTTTAATTCTTTAAAACAAAGTTAACATCAAGAAATATGATTAACTGCTTGGTCCAACCGAACACCATTTCAAAAAACTTAAAGTCGACCCTTTGGCGTCCTTCATCGACCTATTTCAAACCCAACATGAGAGAGGTAAATCAGCGTAAACCATGATTAAAAAGGACACGAGGACAAGGTTGTTGGTTTTTCGGTTTTAGCCACTCCATTGGAAGGTTTCGCAGCCTTAACAATGAGGGACTATAGTTTTATAATGTTCTCAAAATATAAGAATTCACTCAACATGAGCAAATACCATTGTTAAGAGAATAATGCAAAATTTTAATTTTCCCAAGTTTACGTTGGTCCTATAGGCAATGCGAATTTATCTCCATTTTGTATGCACACCCCCCATCCATCTTCTTCCATTCACAAAAAAATAACAACAAAACCAATGTATCACCAACCTTACATCTGCTTCTTCTTCAATATGGATTCTTCATGATCCATGATCAATCTTTTTTAAAGGTTTTCTTATCTTTTTCCATATTCACATTTTGAATTATGTGATTCTTGATGGTAAAATAACCATCTTGCAGTGTTTTTTACTTTTTGTATATGATGATAATTGTGTTGTGTTTGTGGAATTATTATGTGCATTCATCTTTTTAGACATTGATACATATGGATTATTTGTAATTCATGCCAAAGTTTTGTTTGATGGTTTACATATTTTCGAGATTTTATAAAATGGTGTAACAAGTGAAAGAATTTGTGTGCTTTTTGTAATAAACGTTTTCAACTTGCTAATTCAAAAAAGTTTTATTCATAAATAGTTACATGATAAGCGGTTTTAATAAGCAATTCTGAAAACCCTCTAGGCGTATTGTTGCTTTTTGTTGAATGACTATGTGCATCGAAAGTTTTAGACATTGATTCATTTTGATTGTTGTAAATTATGCTTATACGGCAATTGCTTTTGGGTATATTTCAAGATTTTGTCGATTGAAGAAACTACTGAAAGATGTCTACGTTTGAGGGTGTCTTTGTTCAAGATCAATGGCTGCAGAGCCAGTTTACACAAGTGGAGCTTCGTAAACTTAGAACCAAAGTATGCAGTTTCATTTCTATATGTATGATCAGTAACTCGATGTATTGAAATAAACGATTTGGATTTTTTTTAATGTAGTTTGTTTCAGCAAGAAATGAATCCGGCACAGTCACAATACAGGATTTACCGCCAGTTTTGGCAAAGTTAAAGCCATTTAATGAGGTAGCAAGCCAGGATGACGTTACCCATATGCTAGGTGACTCTTATTCTAACCAAGCTAAAGAGTTGGATTTTGAGGCCTTCCTTCGGGTGAGTGGATCAGTATTACCTAATGGAACTTGTTCTCGCTGGTCTAGTTTGTAAAGAGGGCGTTTGGCATTTTGAAAGTAACTTTGTAACTGTTATGTAATTTGTTTTATGAACACAGGTATATTTGAATTTACAATCTCGAGCAAGTGCGAAAATGGGGACTTCAAAAACTTTTAGAACTACTTCATCTTTTGTCAAGTCATCCACAACAACCCTACGCCACAGTATTAGTGAGACGGAAAAAGCTTCGTATGTTTCCCATATTAACAACTTTTTAGGAGAAGATAAATTCTTGAAGGATTTTCTTCCTTTAGACCCTTCTGGCAACGCTTTATTCGACCTTGCTAAAGATGGTGTTCTTTTATGGTATTATTAACAACTTAATGTTCTTCTATTGATATGTTTATTCAAAGAAAATTATGTTCATTAATTCTTTGAAGTATTTTCTTGTAGTAAGATGATAAATATTGCAGTCCCTGGTACGATAGATGAACGAGCTATTAACACTAAAAATATTCTTAATCCATGGGAAAAAAACGAAAATCACACTCTTTGCCTCAATTCTGCAAAGGCTATAGGCTGCACTGTAGTAAATATCGGCACACAAGACTTGGCTGAAGGAAGAGTAAGTTGAAATCCAGTGAAGAAAATTGGAGTCACTTGTAGGAACTTTAAACCAAAATTTGTACTAATGTAATTTCCTTTTGGTTCATGTTTCAGCCCCATTTAATACTTGGGTTGATCTCTCAGATAGTTAAGGTAATTTTATGGCGTTTATTTTTATCATTTAATTCCAGGCTAGTATCATTTACTGATGTGTCATTTTATGTGTCCCATATCACCTGTTGATGGGGGATTTGGCTCAAAACAAATAATAGTTCAGTTCGTACAATAAATAATCAACAGTTTGAATTTTTTAAAATTAGCAGCAAAATTGTTGTTGGTTTCTATATCATGCAATTTGCCATTATAAATGTTTCTAACTCACGGCTGCTATTGTCAGATTCAACTTCTAGCAAGTGTCGATCTTAAGAAAACTCCTGAGCTGGCGGAAATGGTTGAAGATAGCAAGGTCTGAGGGCTTGTTTGGTTTTACATATAAAACTAGTATTATATATTTTATACACTTGATTTACATGTCAATACATTGTTAAATGNTATGCACATTTACTCAATGTTCTTGCACCTGAACATGGAAGCACTAAGACTTTGGAAACAAAAGACCCCACAGAAAGAGCAAACTTGATTATTGAACAAGCAGAAAAATTGGACTGCAAAAGATATGTTACATCAAAGGATATCGTTGAAGGTTCTACAAATTTAAATCTTGCGTTTGTTGCCCAGATTTTCCAACATAGGTGAGTCATGTCATCGTGTGAGAAAGTCTTGTTTATTCCTTTGTCTCGAACTTCGTGAAGAACTCCATTTTATCTCTCCCTAGTTTAGAACAAAAAACTGGGGCTACGACCCAGTTGTACACTCCCTTCTTTTTTGCAATTTTCGTCTTTTTAAAGTACATTTAATTTGATACAGTTCATCAACCAAGGTAGCTAATGTATTTAATTATGAATTATGAATAATATGGTATGCAACGTGTTATTTGGTTAACAGGAATGGGCTTACCATAGAAAAGTCAAAGTGTTCGTTTGCTGAGATGATGAGTGACGATGAAAGCACATCAAGGGAAGAAAGATGTTTCCGAATGTGGATCAACAGTCTTGGAGTTGAATCACATATCAACAATGTATGGGAGGATGTTAGAAACGGGTGAGTTTGAAAAAATATAAACATGCTATGCAAAGTGGTTTACGGTTCAGACATTTGATTTTTTTATTTACATCCAGATGGGTTCTTCTAGAAGTTTTAGATAAACTTGCCCCAGGGTCAGTTAACTGGAAGCAGGCATCAAAACCTCCGATTAAAATGCCGTTTAGAAAAGTAGAAAATTGCAACCAAGTTGTAAGGATTGGAAAAGAATTAAACTTTTCGCTTGTTAACGTTGCTGGAGATGACATTGTTTCCGGAAACAAGAAGCTTATAATAGGTTTGTTATTTGTTATTAGACATAACTAAATCTTTAAATGATAAAGAAGATAATTAATTATGTTTGCGTTTTTGTTGTCTGCAGCTTTCTTATGGCAGTTAATGAGATTTAGCATGCTCCAGCTCCTTAGAAATTTGAGAACTCACGGTCAAGGAAAGGAGATAAAAGACGCTGATATCCTACAATGGGCAAACATGAAAGTTAAGCAGTGTGGAAAAACACAAATGGATAGCTTTAAGGTAATTATCTAAAATAGTAATCACTCTAAGTTTGGTTTCTTTCTGTGTGCAACAACCTGTAATGAAAAATACTCATAGTTAGTCAACCATGGTTTAATGAATATGCATTCTTTTAGGATAAACGCTTATCGGATGGTATTTTCTTCCTTGAGCTCCTCAGTGCAGTGCAAAAGAGGGTTGTAAATTGGGGTCTTGTTACCAAGGGAGAGACTGGTAAGCTTCAAACTTCATCGTTTTGGCGCATTTATCCGCATGATTAAAGTAACCTTTTCTTGTTGAAATTACAGAGGAGGATAAGAAATTAAATGCAACGTACATTATTAGTGTTGCAAGAAAGCTTGGGTGCTCCATCTTCTTATTGCCTGAAGACATTCTTGAGGTAAACTGTAACAAATCAAGGGCTACTGTCATAAACTAACAACATACTCAGTAACCTTAGTAACTATTTATACCATTTGTGTATTCATCAAGGCATTAAGCTTTGTAAATCTATTCCATCTTGGCCAATTTTGGAAAAGATAACCATCTATCACTATAGAGGTATGATGGTTATTTCTTCAAAGATGACAAAATTGGAGCACATTTTTGGAGTTTAGTGACTGGTGTGTAAAACGATCGCACTATTCTAAGCGAAACATTGCAAAAAGCAGCTTGTTGTTCTGAAACAATTCCTCGAATTAATGAAGACCGTATAATTATCATCCAAAATGAGTGATTCTGTAAAACGTTCATAGTATGACTAGCAATCTGTTTGACAGGTTAACCCGAAGATGATTCTGATCCTAACAGCAAGTATAATGTACTGGAGTTTGCTACAAAAGGCCAAAGTTGATGAAGAAGATAGACCATCTGATGAACCCGCAATTGCATCTGAAGATGAGGGCAATGCTGCTGTCTATGAAGCTGCTAGTGTAGATGGTGTTGCCGACACGAAAGAGACCCCAGAAAATGATGCTGACGAGTAATTATGAATATACACGAGTATAATATTAATCATTCATAATAATAATCTACTGCAACATTGTTTTTTGGTATTAGAATTGTATTTGGCCAAAACACCTGGACAGTTATAGAGGCCAAATGTTCGAATCTCCTTTTTCGTGTTCATCTTGATTGCTTGGAAGCTTTTTAAATTGGAATTGGGGCAATACATGTAAAATTTTCACATGTGACTACTCATTGTTTCTAGGTGTATTTTTAACCAATTTTTGGGTATATATATCCTTGAATAAGACCAATTTTGGTGTATTATTGGTGAATTATACATCAATTAGACTGTTTAACAGCTTTAAATACAGAATCAACCAAAGTTCAAAATCAACATCCTACTTTTGGCCAGCATCATTTATGCTCAAGCATGTTCAAAAGTGAGCATACTCATAACTCATTCATGGAAGCAATTGAATAAAAGCATGTTATTTGAGTAAACTTAGGACTTTTTCTGAGTTTCGACAAACCTGCTTAAAATAGAACTGGTATTACAAGAAACTTCTTTGTAAGTTGTAACATACAGAATTATCTAATGACATTAGAAGCTTTTCTCTCACATATATGTTGACACTAGGACAAATGCAATAGTACTTTCATCTTCTCATTATTAATTTATTATAACATATAACGTAACAGTTTACAGTTTTGACTTCATATCTTTAAGAAACAGTAAGAAGTCATACAATGTGTAATCCATGTGACAAATTTTAACATGTTTACACATCGTAGAAAATAACTATCCAAAATCCACTCGCCAACAGAATAAATGAAAATGAAATATACACTAACTTGATTTGCTGCAAAAATTGATTAATCCAAAAGAAGCATCACTCAGCAGATTGCTCTTTTTCTGCCACTAGCATTAGCATCTCAAGCCGTTTGTCAAAAAGTAATACATCTTCATCTCTTTTATCAAGTTCACCAGCTTCAACTTCCAGCCATTTTTCACGCAAATCATCTAAAATATTCCCTTCTGTCATCTTCATTTCTGCTCCAGGAGCATTTGGAATAGTTGTACGAAGTGATGAATCTCCAGATGGCGGCGGCAGTGTTAGAAGCATTGTTCTAAATTCCCGAGTATCCGCAAATGTCTCAAAGTTGGATGCTATTATATCAAGACAATATTCACGAATCTTTAAAACACCATACCTACAAACAAATCCAAAACATTATAAATATAACTTCTTTTTGTTAAATAAAATGTGTGATTCTATAAAAGTGAAACAAGTATATGTTAACATACAAGTCGGATAATATTAACCAGTGGCACAATTCTGAAGGAGGGACATTTTCCAGATGAGGAAGTAGAGCATCAGCTACTGCGCGTTTAAGAGGAAATAATAAATATCTTGAAGCAGCATCAAACATTTCTTCAGCCTGCTCAATAGAATATGTTCACGTTAAGTGTTAAAGATGCCATTTTCATTAATTTTAAATATACAATGATGTATGTAGTAATTACAATACCTGATCAGGGTCAATGTCCTTTAAACTGTCAGTGTACCTGTGGATAAGCAAAAGAAATTTGCATTAACTTATGTAGTATTTCCATCTAACAAACACATATTCTTTTAGCCCACTTTATAAAAAGTTATACTTAAAAAATGCTCTCACTTCGCGCTAGTTCAGTCTTGCTACCCATTAGCATGAACACTAACAAGCAGCTGTTTGGCAATATGCTGATGGAACACACAATTTGTTCATGTTAGGTCAATCAAAAATGCACATGTGCTCTTGGATATAGAGTAGTTGTTTAAGGAGGTGTTTGTAGGTGCATTTTCAAAGTGATTATTTTGACACTATCAGAAAAATTCACCGAGTCTTTTTGCCACACACTCAAATGATTATTCAAGTTCATGCCACTTTACCCCACATCCAAACACTCCCTAAACCAAAAAATGTGCTTAAACACTCGTGTCAGTGATAATTTTGAACCTAAATTAACAGAAAAAAGACATCCTCAGAATCTTTTGCCTAACACTCAAATTGATTATTCCAACGTCATGTCAGTTTACTTGCACATCCAAACACCCCTTAAACTAAAATATGTGCTTCAAAACATGCGGCAAAGATCCTAACTCCTAAGTCACCTTATGTAGTAAATCATAACTCTTAACATCATTTTAAGATCAATGAAAGAGAATACACTTACATGTACTCTATCATTTTCTCAAAAGCTTCCATGCTGAGATCACGTTCTTCAAGGACAGGAAGATTATAATCCGGTAAACCATCCTTTCCTTCACGAAAATCCTCCATGCGTGATAATCTTGTTTTAAAATATTCAGATCTTGAGGCCAAAATAACTTGATGACAACGAAATATCTTATCATCAACCTTAATACAAACATCTGCCAGATCATCCTCAAACTCACTTAGTTTCAATCCCTCTATTCGTGGCACAGTATCATCACATTTCTCCTCTTTAATTGAATTATCCAGAGATACATTAAGAAGACGTGACAAAGCAGCAGGAAGACGATCCTCTTCAGGTAAAGAACTGCCTTGTAAAATATACCGTCTTTGGGAATTATCTAAGTCTTGTAATGATTTATAATCTGCATATTTCTGATGGGTCACTTCTTTTTCTATGATTCTTTGCAATGACTCACATTTACAAACTTTGCATATTCTTGCAAGGTCTTCCATGTCATCAACTGCAATTTCAAGCCTATCGGAGTAAAAGAAGTGAATAAGGCTGTAAAATGCAGGATATGATAATTTTTCCTTTGAGAACTTTATCTCTTTACGAGTCTTCCAATCTGTTTGGAACTTTTTCTTAAGGTAAGGTGAACGAGCACTTAATATGACTCTATGAGCTTCAATAGGTCTTCCATGAATATAAAATGTAACGTCTGGAGGGAAGGAACCAGGACTTGGTGCTCCAGTGGACACATCACCTACTCAACCCCACTTTCGTATCAGACATCAAATAGGCAAATTCAGTAAGAAACTTAAAAGCTTATCCAAAAATTGTTCTAAAAAGTGAATTATTATGCCGATCAAGAATCAGAATCAGATAGTTTAGCGCAATACAGGCATAAAAATTTGGGATGCATAGATAGTTTTACATTTACTCTTGAATACTAAATTTGTTGCAGCAAATAGTACACCAACTATTTTGGTTATAAAAAGAATCAAGTTTGACAAACACCACACAACAGCTAATTATCAAGTCAACTAATCATGTTATCAGCACATTCAAAAACACCATCTAAGTCAAGAACTAGATAGCAATATATCAAATTCGGCCTCGAAGATCAAACAAGTCCTTGAGCCAACAACCATTAACTGCAATTACAGGAGAAAATAATTCAGGGTTTAGGGTATTTGTCTTTGTGTTTGGGAAGGATTACTATTCGAAGTTGTGATTTAACTATTTAAGATAGTCAATTGTTACTTTAAGTGTTTGGCAAATGCTCATTACTCTGGTATTTAAATGTAACAGAATCCCTAAACATTTTGATAATCAGATCCAATTTTCTTAGAAGCTACTCCTAAACTTATAAGCTGACTACCAAATCTAAACAGTTTCGCTTTACCAACAACACTACAAAAAGACCCTCTAAAGAATTCGAACCCTCATAATGCACGAGATAGTGTTTACATTTGCGTATGTTGTTACGGGAAGTGAGATAATGAATTGTTTTAGCATTTGGCAATTCTAGTATTTTACATTAAGAAGTAAAATAATCAAAATCAGACAAGTAATCATAATAAGCAACTCCTAAACCATTATTCAAACTACTTATTCACCCTGCCTATTCATCTGAGGAAAGGGGGTGCGACCTTCAAATAATCAGATAAGCAACTATTTTTTAGCCATCACAGCTCATTTTAAGCATTTTTATCAATATAGTATTAAGGTCAAAAGACACGAAAAACTTGACACTTTTTGCTTTGTTGTGTAGTTATCTTTACTTTTTCCTATCGTATACATTATAGTTTTGAATTCGTCTATTGTGTGTATCTTATGACTATTTTGCCCCTAACTGTTAATAGGAGTGTTGATAAATGGGAAGGGTAAAAGTGTCACAAAATACATACAATAGACGGAATTCAGAAGGGTAAATGGGATTGTGTATCTGTTCACGTTAAGAACTTAATACGGTAACCTAATACAAAAATCAGATACAACGTTTTCAATAACCTACTCCTAAACCGCTTACTAAAAACTACATCTCCGCGCTAAAATAACAACACATCTATCCAAACACCTTGTAATTCCACAAACCTGTAAACTGAAACTCCCCATCAACCATTTCCAAACAGCTCCTATTAACCAAACACCCTAAAAACATCTCCCTCAAATCCCCCGCCAACGGGCCAAGCGGAGGGGGACGCGCCTCAAACGCCATAAAAAATTTTTTTTACAAAATGACTTGTCATCACTGAAATTATCTTAATCAATTACTTTTTAAATTTCATCTTCCTAATGCATGCCACATACTTTTGTATATTAAAAAAAAAAAAAAAAAAAAAAAAAAAAAAAAAAAAAAAAAAAAAAATTACAAAAATTTGTGACGTGCATAAAAAAAAAAAAAAAAAAAAGGAGAATAAAACGTCTGTCAAAAGTTACGAGCAAGATGTTTGCTTTTATGACGTATTCAAAAGAAAAACGACTCCCCATTTACACTGCAACAAAATTCCGACAACAATTTCCATTTCTCATCACCATCACCAAAATCAAACCTTAAAACCTAATAATTAAACTATTAACAAAAACCAAAACCTTAATCCCAACAACCTCAAAATCCTAAACCCAATACCAACACCATGACAGACAACCTACGAATAACCATGACAGACCTAGACGACATCGACCTATCCCCAGCAGACTTCCTCCACCCCCCTCTTCAAAAAAAAAGTCCCTCACGGCGACGTCTTCGAGCTTCCCGAGCTGGCGACATCACTCGTCTCACCTACCTTTTAGAATCCGGCATTAACGTCAATGCACGCGACCAATTGGGACTCTGTGGCCTTGTACTACGCCTGCTTGGCTGGTCATTTGGATGCTGTTAAGCTCCTTCTTGAGAATGGGGCTATTTGTTCTGAACATACTTTTGATGGTGACAGGTGTCATTTATGCTGCCTTGAATTTGAAAGTTAGGAAGCTTTTGAAGGCGTTTGAGGCGCGTCCCCCTCCGCTTGGCCCGTTGGCGGGGGATTTGAGGGAGATGTTTTTAGGGTGTTTGGTTAATAGGAGCTGTTTGGAAATGGTTGATGGGGAGTTTCAGTTTACAGGTTTGTGGAATTACAAGGTGTTTGGNCAATTCACATATTTAACCAATTCACATATTTTTACCATGGTTTCATCCTCTTCTTCTTCGTCCGACTCGATATTTATTCCCTCCGAATCGTCCGAACTATTGCCATCCGGTAGCACCCTACAAACCTTATTAGCCGTGTACGATTCAATTGACGACACGGCAAGCTCTACCGAAACTCGGGAGTATATAGAACGGTTTCGTGAAGAAGCTTTACAAACCCTTATGAATGACTATTTCGTTGAACGTCCAAAGTTTTCCGACAATACTTTCGTGATAGGTTTCGTATGAATAAAAGCTTGTTTTTAAGAGTTGTTGCTGATGTTGAAGCGAATTTCGAATGGTTTCAAGAGGGCCTAGATGTGAGGGGAAAAAAAGTTTCACGACGTTACAAAAATGCACATCGGCCATTCGGCAACTCGCAACGGGTGAACCTCCAGATAGATTTGATGATTATTTAAACATGGCACACCGAACGTCAGGTTATTAAGTTTTTTAAAGTTATCGTTGTATTTTTTATAAAGTTATCGTTATATTTTTTTTTTAAAGTTATTGTTATTAATTTTTTATAAAGTTATCGTTATATTTTTTTTAAAGTTATTGTTATTAATTTTTTTTAAAGTTATCGTTATATATTTTTTTTAAAGTTATTGTTATTAATTTTTTATAAAGTTATCGTTATATATATATTTTTTTAAAGTTATTGTTATTAAATTTTTTATAGGAGAATGTCTTGATAATTTTTGCCAAGCGATTATTCAATTATATGGTCGAGAGTTCTTACGTAGGCCGACATCCCATGACATTGCACGCTTATACGAGTTCCATGAAGATAAACATCACATTCCTGGAATGCTTGGTAGCATTGATTGTACACATTTCCCATGGCGTAATTGTCCTAGACATTTGAAAGGTCAATATAAGCGAGGTGATCATCAATACCCAACTATTATGCTTGAATCCGTCGCTTCATACGATTTGTGGATTTGGCATTCGTTTTTTGGTCCTCCCGGTGCAAACAACGATATCAATGTTTTGAATCGGTCACCATTGTATCTTACGGAGCGAAATGGAACGGCGGCAAACAGTTCATTTCATGTAAATGGACGGTTTTACAAACGTGGATATTATCTTACCGATGGAATCTATCCTACATGGTCAACGTTTGTTAAAGCATATAAGCATCCGGTTGAACTGAAGGAAAAGAGATTCAAGAAGCTACAAGAGTCTGCAAGAAAAGATATCGAGCGAGCTTTTGGTCGTCTTAAAAATAAATGGATGATTCTCGCTCGTCCTCTCCGGGCAATGTCGGTTGAAAAGATTCGACAACTCGTTTATACGTGTATCATATTTCACAATATGATTTTAAAAGACGATCGAGTTGCAATGTCACCGGTTCATATAATGGATCCGCCGGTCACGCCAGTTTATGACGATAGTGTATTAGAGGAGTTACTCGACGAACAAACCCATTACCGTCTCCTATATGATCTTACGGACCACGTAGAGGCTCAAAACTTAACATTTCTCGATGATTAGTTATTTCCTTTCTTTTTTTATAAGAATAATGTAATTTTCTTTTAATTATGTTTTTTTTTAGGTATTATGTAATTTTCTTTTAGTTATTAATAAAAAAATATGTTTTTATTAAATTGTTTAATATAATTTATGAAAATAAAAAATAAAAAAAATAGTTGGGAGGTATAAAAAAGGCATGGTTGCCACTAAAAAAGGGTTGGGAGGTAAGAAAAAAGTATGAATGAGGTGGAATGAGGTGGAATGATATTATTGGTGGATTTTGGAGGTACGGGTGATTTCGGAAGCATGACTGCCACCCTCCTGAGGATCTCAATGAAAGGCATCATCATGCAGACTATAGCCCTCGTGTCATAACCAAAAGGTGGACTAAAACATTTTGACTACATTTCCTTACAACTCCATGGCCACCCGGCCGGGTTAACCGGTTCGATCGGTTCCAGCAAAAAAAAACGGGTAAAAAATACCCGGGTTTGTAAAACCGGGTTAACCGGTTAGACCCGCCGAGTTTTGAGTGACCCGGGTCAACCCGGTTCTTGAAACCCGGCCAGGTTTCGTTTTTTTGATTTTTTTAATAAAAACCCGGGTTGACCCGGTGGTTAAACCGGTTGACCCGGTCAAAAAACAAAAAAAAAATTGAAAACCGGGTTGACCCGGCGGTCGAACCGGTTGACCCGGTGCCCGGTGACTCGACCGGGTCGATTTCGAACCCGGTTTTCAAAACATTGGCTAAAACTATACTAGCAGCTCCATTCTCACTAGAACATCAATAGTCATAAAGCAGGATAGGCATCATCAACCTAAAAGGCCAACCCAATATGATCCAACCAATCCTCCTTTGGTAGTACAATGCTAGGACCAAGAAGTCTCATCTTCCACGACTCTGTATTCCTAGTAACTTATTTACCCTTCTCAACTAAAAACCTACTTTTTGAAAAAACTGTTCACCTTAACATTGAATATCTATCAAAGTAACAGTTATCTTACCAAAGCCTACTGGAGTTTGTGGGACAATCCAAAATGTAAAAGCTGCAAGAATGCTACTATCTTGTGTTGTTCATTGGTGCATTGAATTCTCTGTACGTCACTGAATGAAAATAACTTGTTAGTTGTTACTGCAACAACATATTCAAGTGTGGGCGAAAAATGCGATCGAGTCTCAAAATTTATGTTCAATACTTAATATTGTAAGTAAAGTTTCAGATAAATAAGAATAAAACAACTCTTTATAACTATTAGAGTAAATTGCAAAAATCGTCCCTAAAGTTTGGCCAATTTGCATGTTTCGTCCCAGAAATGTCGAAACTGCAAAAACCGTCCCTGTGGCAAACCTTTGGGGCAAATATCGTCCCTGACCAACATCAAATGACTAAAATACCCCTATCCAAACTTTAGGGACGATTTTTGCAATTTACTCTTCTAAATTTCTTTTCAGTTAACACAAATGGTCCCTGTGTTGCGCCAAGTTTTACAGATTTAGTCCTATTTTTTTTTATTTAACTATTAATGTTAGTATTATTTTTTATACGTTTTCGCCCGTTTTTCTTACGTTTTTGTCCGTTTTTGTCCTTTTTTCTTAATTTTTTTCCGTTTTCATACGTTTTTCTCCGTTTTGTATTACGTTTTTGTCCGTTTTTCTTACGTTTTGTCCGTTTCGTCCATTTTTATATGTTTTTCCCATTTTTCTTACGTTTTTTTCCGTTTTCACGCGTTTTGTCTTTCCGTTTTCATACGTTTTCGTCCGTTTTTATACATTTTCGTCTGTTTTCTTATGCTTTTATCCGTTTTGTCTGATTTTCATATGTTTTTTTCCGTTTTATACGTTTTCGCACGTTTTTCTAACCTTTTTGTCCGTAAGAAATAAAGACGAAAATGTATATGTTTTGTCCGTTTTATACGTTTTCACCCGTTTTTCTTATGTTTTTGCTCATTTTTATCCGTTTATGTCCGTGTTTCTTAAGTTTTTGTCCGTTTTTATACGTTTTTGTCCATTTTTATATGGCTTTTGTCCGTTTTGTACGTATAAAAACATAAGAATGATGAACAAAAACGTATAAAACGGAAAAAAAAAACATATAAAACCGGATGAATATGTAAGAAAACGGGCGAAATGGTGGTGGCGAGGTTTTTGTGGTGTGTGTTTGTATAATTTGATATGAGAGAGAGAGATGGTGTTTATATAAATTGTGTGCTTGATGCAAGTTTTTCTTGCAATGCGATAAGGGTTTCCAGCTGCGTTTCCTGAATTAGTTGTAGAAATGGTATCCTTTCCTGCATAGTTTGATACATCAAATACTTTTCAAATGTAGCCTTAATGTCAAATCTTGATTATTAAGTATTCCACTTTCAATGTTTGACCAACTTTCAATATTTCACTTTCAAGATTGACCATTTATTTATTATAGATAGTTAAGATTAAGAAGGGGTCTTGTATGAACGTTGGTTGAGGAGCTAAAGAGTTTATGTTAGAATCACCATGAATAAAAGTGATTTTGATTTTTTACTATTGAACACACGTAAATCAACGGCTTCATAGGTTTGGTTTGTAACATCTACCTTGCCCGTTTGACTTGTAAAAAAAAAACAAATGAGAAAGTAACTTTGGTAAACACGTATGAAGTTGATAAGTAAAGCTAATGTAAATTTGAGTGTAAAGTAACTTTTTGGTAAACATTATTAGAGTTAGAATCAAATGAGAAAGAAAAATTAAAATGAACAAAGATAAAAAGAAATTATAATCATATATTTCAGATGCATCTATAAAAATATAGGAAGTGATTTGCACACTCTCATAATTTATTGGCACACTCCATTGATTACAATAGACAGTTGTACAGTAAATATAACATGCTTTAACTGGTTGTACTATGAGTATGCCAATATGCATCTCTTATAAAATTTTGTCTGTTATTTAAAACATGTAACTAAAAATCCTTTTTATATTTTNGCATTGAAAAAATGAACTTTCCTAAAAAAAATAGCAAAACTCATTATTCACCGCTTATCGCAAAAAAAAGAGTAAATTGCAAAAATCTTCCCTAAAATTTGGCCAATTTGCATGTTTCGGCCTAGAAATGTCGAAACTGCAAAAACCGTCCCTATGGCAAACCTTTGAGGCAAATATCGTCCCTGACCAACATCAAATGACTAAAATACCCCTGTCCAAACTTTAGGGACGATTTTTGCAATTTACTCTTCTAAATCTCTTTTCAGTTTTTACACAAATGGTCCCTGTGTTGCGTCAAGTTTTACAGATTTAGTCCAATTTTTTTTATTTAACTATTAATGTTAGTATTATTTTTTTATTCGTTTTCGCCCATTTTTCTTACGTTTTTGTCCGTTTTTCTTAATTTTTTTCCGTTTTCATACGTTTTTCTCCATTTTGTCTTACGTTTTTGTCCGTTTTTCTTACGTTTTCATACGTTTTTGTCCGTTTTTATACGTTTCGTCTATTTTTATACGTTTTTCTCCGTTTTTCTTACGTTTTTTTTCCCGTTTCCATGCGTTTTGTGTTTCCGTTTTCATACGTTTTTGTCCGTTTTTATACATTTTCGTCCGTGTTCTTACGTTTTTATCCGTTTTGTCTGTTTTTCATCCGTTTTTGTACGTATTCGTTCGTTTTTCTTATATTTTTTCTGTTTTCGGACATTTTTTCCATTTTATACGTTTTCGCACGTTTTTTCTAACCTTTTTGTCCGTAAGAAATAAAGACGAAAATGTATATGTTTTTTCCGTTTTATACGTTTTCACCCGTTTTTTTTAATGTTTTTGCTCGTTTTTATCCGTTTATGTCCGTTTTTCTTAAGTTTTTGTCCGTTTTTATACGTTTTCGTCCATTTTTATATGGCTTTTGTCCGTTTTGTACGTAAAAAAACATAAGAATGATGAACAAAAACGTATAAAACGGAAAAAAGCATATAAAACCGGATGAATATGTAAGAAAACGGGCGAAAACGTATAAAAAATGATGAAAGCGTAAGAAAATAGGCAAAAACGTATAAAAATGGACAAAAGCGTAAGATAAAACAAACAAAAATGTAAGAAAAATGGACAAACACGGATCAAAATGGACAAAAAGGTCAGAAAAACGCGCGAAAACATATAAAAACGGACAAAAACGTATGAAAACAGAAAAAAAAACTTATGAAAAACGGACGAAAACGTATAAAACCGGATGCAAGCATAAGAAAACAGGCGAAAACGTATGAAAACGGAGAAAAATGTAAGAAAAACAGACAAAAACCTAACAAAAACGGACAAAAACGGGCAAAAACGTATAAGAAAAATAATACTAACATTGTTAGTTAAATAAATAATTAAAAAAAAGGACTAAATTTGTAAAACTTGACGCAACACAGGGACCATTTGTGTAAAAAACTGAAAAGAGATTTAGAAGAGTAAATTGCAAAAATCGTCCCTAAAGTTTGGACAGTGGTATTTTAGTCATTTGTTGTTGGTCAGGAACGATATTTGCCCCAAAGGTTTGCCACAGGGACGGTTTTTGCAGTTTCGACATTTCTGGGACGAAACATGCAAATTGGCCAAACTTTAGGGACGATTTTTGCAATTTACTCTAACTATTATTGAAAAATATGACATTTTTTACGTCAATGATTCTCATCGTATGTTTAGAAAAGAATTCACTTTCATTTTGCTTTTACTTTGAGGCCCCGTTATCAGATTTCTCCCAATAGGCCATCTTTTACCCGTTAATCAACTTGTTTGACCCGCTCATTTCATCACCTCCACAAACTGATTCATCACACCGAGTTAGCATCGATTTTGGCATTTATGATCACTGATTTATGGAAAAAGGTTGGACCGCCTGTTCAAACAAGCACGAGATGTTCGTCCAAGTCATGAACAAACTTTCAAAAACAAGATATCAAATCCAGCCATATATAATCAGACAGCACGAGTCAAGAACATCTCAAGTCTCACATAAATTAATTAAGATTTTAAAAATGAATCCAATACAGAGGCTACAAGATCTGAACATAGATCATGTGTACGCTCTCAGGTAACAAGTTCTCGCATAACCATAAGTATAATTAGATATAAGTAGAAAACGAGCATGCTAGACATTGCGTCCTTAGCATTTGTACAACATTTTCACGTATATTAAGGTTCTTTTTTAGCGTAGTTCATATTAGTCATCTACTGTCTTCCGAGTTACCAGAATTTAGCCGTCTCAACCTCTGATCAAGTTCTGCCATTACTGCTGGTTCTTGCTTTTTCCTTTCCTTTAATATATTTGTGCTCATAAACCCGAGTTTATCAAATCCAAGTTTATCAAAGGCAACCTGCACCCATCATAAGTTCATAACCGAAATACTATGTTATTTTCTAGTTATAGCAAGTAAATTGGACCTTACTGTTGTCATTTGTTCTTGTTTTTAACATATATCCCAATAGGACCAAAAGTTGGCTGAAACACTAGGACCAAGACTTTTGTATATAAACCAACAAGGCGGCCTTCTTATATGCACTTTTCTTGTTTATTGATCAAATTGTATAATGATGCTTTAAACTTAAAAAATATGAATCATTATTTGACTTTTGAGTGTCAAATAAGTAATGTTTTTAAGTTTTAACTTAAAGGTTAGACAAGCATTACTTTCTGCACATAAAAACTGATAACCACATTTAATCATTCAAAAGGTATACGTATATTAGAGCAGAATTACTTTAGATCATTAGAATTCATAACAAAATTCTAGGTGAAATTTGATATTTTTATATAGTAATTGTGTATATAAAAATCCTTAAGTAACTCCTTTTTGGGACGATGGGTATAAAGAAGATTTTGAAATTTCTAATATATACTTTGTTACAAGGATGATATACCAAGTGCAAATTATATTATTTAACCACTCTAAAACAACATCAAACATATTTAGGAATCAACTTGTGGGTGGGTGACATCACGAGAAGAGATGAAATAGTTTGTATAGAGAATAAACTTACTATCAATAGGTCATCAGGATCGAATAGATGATGAGTGGTGTTTTGTATTACATTGATTACATCCCCAACATGATGTGCTGCAAGCAACTCCTCTTCTTTCATCTGCAATAATGATAAAACCAAAATACTTAAAAAGTTCGCTATGTCAGGAAAGTATTGAGTTACACATAATAAATATTACCTTGAATATAGCAAGAGCCACGTTAAATAGAACCTTTGCTCCTTCGTAAAAGAGAACATCCCAAACTCGCAAGGTAGTCTGTATCAAACAATTAGATATTCAGATAGATAGATATATGTATACATACATGACAAGGGGTGAATGACTAATTTTAACCTCTGAAGGTAAGCTCTTCGAAAAGAGGCAAAGAAACCACTCGGTGGCAACAAGCGAGACGTCGAACTCAAGAGCTTCCAAATGAGCATTTATACTGCATATCAAGATCTTTAAAGATTAAAAGCTATCGACTTTGATAAACTGTGAACAAACAAACAACATGATGAAATGCACGAACTTCTAGACATATATTTTTACCTTGGGCACTTTTTCTTTAGTAAATCTTTAAAAACCCGTTGTTCAACATGGCAGCCTGTTAAATTACTTGAGTAGCAATCATTGACCAACACATTTTCCAAAAGGACTGCTAGCATCCAAAACGCATCCTCTTCTGTTTTCATCACGAGTAACAATAACGCGGCTACATAATTTAAACCCTGCATCAACAAATCTTTATGATCCCAAACAAAGAAATGAAAAGGTTAACTTGTTAATTCTTTTTTATATCAAAATATCATACTGACAAGTACCTGACAGTAACCAACATCAGAATCACGGAAAGAGTATCCAACAAGAACACGTCTTAAAGAAGCATGACCTTCGGGAGTATCCAACCATGGATGACCAGGAAAAGTCCGTGGCAAGTCCTGCACGTATGCATACCCAAAATGGATAATAATCAGCATGAGTATGTGGTAAGCTATAAACCCAATATTTATGTACTTCGTAAAATTAATGTGGATTATTACGTTGAACCTTATATACTAAATAAGTTGAAGCCTCTTAATCCTAAACAAGTCATGTTACCCATATTACAGTAAACAATTGTATTCCTTCCGAAAATTGCAAACTTTTACTTGACATATAGTTTAAAGAGAGTATCAGATTATTGGCAAATGTCTAAGATACCCTTCAAGAAAGACAAAATAGAGGAACCCTATCGACCCAAATCAACATTAACAATTTACTTGTAATGATGAAAAATGCCAAAAGAAAAATGTAATAAGAAAATATCAGATGTAGCAACATTTGTCACGTCTCAAGGAGGAAAGTAATGTAGCCTTTTTTATAAATTTATCATATTTTGACGTCTCAAAGAGGAAAGTAACCTTTTATACACTTATCGTACCATTTTCTTCTATTTATAGGTCCATTTTCATTTTTCCACAAATAACTCAGGTTCATATTTTCATTCTTTTCACATCTAGGGGAGTGAAACAGTTGAAGAATTGATCTGCACTGGGACCAAACTGGAAGCGAAATTTTGACAATATTATAACAGAGAAACATACTGTTGGTCCGCACCAGTTTAGAACAGTGTACATCGGAATCAAATATTGGGATAGTGATTTAAGCCTAACTTTTGCCTAAACAATGTCATTTATAATAGTACAAGAATAAAGATGGTTTTGGACCAAATCAGTACCAAAGCGGACCTAGGACCAATGCTTTGTCATATGTCGGTTCCGTCCGTTCTACAGTTTTGGCCAGAATTTTGGACACGCCTACGCACACCATATAGATGTTACCCACATAAACTGGATCTAGGGTTCATACTTCATTCAACATAATATTCTATCTTTTGCCCTAACGAGTTACAAATCGGAAACTTCATATTGGGCAAAAAAATATAAAAGCACAAGAAAATTACATCAAGATCGACACCAACCAATTGTTGTACAAAAGAAAACCTACATTATCCATTCTAAAAGGTTAAGGAGTTCAGAGGAAGTTAGGATAGGGAAGATAAGATGCAACATCAATAATAATGACTATTATCTATCGCTTAGGTTACACATACATTTATCCAAAACTACCTTCATAAACTTCGGATCATGTAAAGTCACTATAGCATAACATCAAAACCGCATACAACTAATCAAACAATTTAAGACATTTAAGCTGCAATTTACACTCCAAGATAAAAACTTCCAATGTAGCTAAATATAAAGTATGAGGCAACATTAACAAGACCACGTATTAACCAAAAACATATTATTATAACAAACATGAAAAAGAACTCACATGATCGATCTGCTTCGTGGCAGGGGTGACTTTACCCTCAACGGCTATTATCAAATCATTATAATAACTATCAGGCACAGTCGACTTCTTCTTAGCGGCCCCTGATAAAGTAAACCAAACTTTCGGTCTCAAAACCGGCGGTATCCCCTTCCTAATCAGCTTCTTAAGGGTAATACCATTCACCAAAACAGAAAACTTTAGGGACGATTTAAGGTCAGAAGTAACATGAGTTTGCAAATACCAATTAGCCCCTTTACTCGCTTCTAATCCCCACCATACCTTACCCTGTTCCCTCACCTTTTCCCTAACTTCATTCAATATATTCGCATCATCCACATTGCCTTCCACAGTAAAACCGTAAAGATCTTGAAACTTGACAGTTATATTCGCCCTCCTAGCATGAATACTCGGTCTCAAAATCGGGATTTGCGACTGAAGTTCCATCGACAAATCCCTCTTGCTTTGAGTCCCATACATTTCTTATACAAAACTAAACACTACTCGGACAACTTATACCAATCAAGAAACTTAAGTTTCTTTCAAGAAAGCTACAGCTGAACTTAAAAAAGATTAAATCTTCCCAACAAATAATAAAATGGGCACCTAAAAAATCATAAATTTGACAACTTTATAATCAAGAAACACAAAGATCAAATCTTTACACCAAATAACCAAAAGGGTACCTAAAAAACCTTACATTTAACAACTTAAACTAATCAAGAAACTTAAGCTAACCTCAATAAACCAACAAATCAACTTAAAGATCAAATCTGTACACTAAATAACCAAAAGGGTATCCAAAATACCATAAATTCAACACATTATGAGCTTAAAGATCAAATGGGTACCTTAATCTTATATGAAAACAACCTCAAAAAACCAAAGAACATTAGAAAGATTCAAAATATTAAAGTTAATTAAGCTTGAGTAAAAAAACAAACTATTTATAAGGATAGTCTTGAAATAAAGGTTTGACAAATGACAATTGATAATCTATTTAAGGTATGACGCGTTTAAACTTGAAGAAAATTGTTAAAGGGTAGATTTGGTGTTATTTTATTACAAAATTAAGGGAGAATTAGTAAAATTAGTACAAAAGATTTTTTAAAAAAAATAAGGAAGGTTTTTAGCCGTTTAATAAGTTGAAAGAAATAAAATGTTGGGATATTTTTGGTGTTACGGATAAAAAGGGATTGGGTGGGGAAGTGGTGGTAGGTGTGTAATGTTATCTATGGTAAGATGGATCACAATATTTTCACTACATATATCAGTAGTTTATAACATTGAGTAAGATCAAATGAGAAGTACAATTAAAATGAAAAGAATGAGAAGTAACTATAGTCGTATATTTCAGATGCATCTACAAAATAAGATGCATCTCTCATAAAATTCTCATTCTTCATTTGAAATGTGTGGCTACAAACATTTCTCATTCTTCTTATTTTATTTTCTGTAAACTACACCATTCGTCCTTGTGGTTTGCGTTGACCGCAGCCTGTGGTCCTTTGACCAAAAAAATTGCACCGTTCATCCTTAACTCAGAAACGTTATGCACCATTAGTCCCTCCCTCTAACGGGTGGACTAACGCTCGTTAACTTGTTTGCTTATGAGGGTATAATAGTCATTTTGCACTCCACTACTAGACGAACGGTGAAGGACGACGTGCACATTTCGCTTTTAGCCTTTTCACGCTTTCTCCGTTTTTTTACGTTTTTCGCAGTTCGTCGTTTTTTTCGTTTCGCCCGTTTTCGTCCGTTTTCATCCGTATTTTTACGTTTTCATCCCGTTTTTTACGTTTCATCATTTTATTACGTTTCGCCTGTTTATTTTACGGTTTCGTCTGGTTTTTACGTTTCATCCTGTTTTTTTAAGTTTTTCGCCGTTTATTTTACGTTTCTTTTCCCTTTTCTTTACGTTTTCGTCTGTTTATTTTAACGTTTTACGCCTTTTTTTACGTTTCGTCTGTTTATTTTACGTTTCGCCCTTTTTTTTACGTTTTCGTCCACTTTTTACGTTTTCTTCTGTTTTTTTACGGTTTCGTCCATTTTTTTACGTTTTCGTCTTTTTTTACATTTCCGTCCGTATTTTTACGTTTCATCCGTTTTTTATATGTTCGTAATGTTTTTTTTTAGCCGTTTTGCCGTTCTATTATGTTGTCGACTG
>LBNU01007193.1:5653-42871 GCA_014162995.1 Artemisia annua
AGACATATTGATTGAATTAAAGTGAAGACTTATCTTTAATTAAGCACTAGGGTTCCAAGGGTTGGAAACCCTAAAAGTCACAGAAAATTCATCTTTAGGGTTTGCCCTAAAAGTTCTCCACAAAGTTCCACACATAATGAATGAAAATTAGAAAACTATAAATAGATTTTACACTCTGATGGCGTCAAGTTATAAGGGCTGACGCCGTCAGCTCGCCGCCATTAGGTTTCTCGGATGGCCTAGATCCACTTCTGACGCCGTCACCTTATAATCCTTTCTGGGCCGTCACTCTTTAGCTTTACTCCTGACGACCTACTTTTCCTAACACCTGACGGCGTCAGGTGTTAAATCCAAAATTTTCTCTGGCCCGTCATTTGATAATTGGTTTCCACTCTTTTGTCAAGGCTTTCTGACGGCGTCACCTTGTGACTTCTAACGCCGTCAGGTTGTAAATCTTCATCTTTTGAGACTTTGTCGTTTTCTTCACTTTTATGCTCCAAAAGCGTCCGAATATGCATGTTTTCCAAAATTCCTCTCAAAAGTACCTAACATGACAAAAGGAACGATTTAGGGCAATATTTGATCACATTTATACGAATTAGGGCTTAAATGACCCCCTAAAAGCGTAACACTTTTTGTCTCATCAGTGCACATCGAGGACGCATAATAGACTCATGTGATCGAGCTTACAATTTTATTACTACCGGAATGACCTCCGTAGAGATGATCAGTGGTTTAGTTTTGTGATTTTGGTGTAATCGTTTCGACTCTCGCAGTTTGTGAAGTGCGAAGTAGCCTACATATGTAAGATTATCCTACTGATTTCTTGCATGTTACCCCCGAACTGAGCTTCCGCGTTGAGTATAACCGTGATAAAGTAACTACTCAGATTCGCTTGGTGTGGTTTACGGTGTTATCTACAAATTCCGCTGTGTACTCAAAACTTCAAAAGTTAGAAGACATGTTAACTACATCAAAGTTTCGAATCTGCTGAAGACGGTTGTCAGTTTGGGGGGAAGCCGATTCAGAAACTTCACCAAAAAGAAGTGTATGAAGAAACCGCTAAAAACATGTAGCATGAATTGGCGGGAAGTTAATCCAGTTCATGCAAATTACATCATTTGCCTACAAGTGAAGAAAAAGTTCTCAAGCCGAGGTACAAGATGAAGACAAAGAGCGTCAACTGTAGTCATCCTCAGCACTTGAAGAGCCGATGAAGACCTTTCTTTATTTGTATTTGTACTTGTAGTAAATGTTGTAAGTAATCCCTTATGTCGCCCATTGGGGGAAGATTGTTAGGAATCATCCTAACACGTAAATGGAACGACATTTACGGGATTACATTTACTATCTTATTTAGCCAAAACACATGGACTTGTTATGTAATTTAGTAATAGTTAGATTGTGTTAGGCTATATATACCGCTCCATACTTCCATGGAGGGGTGAGACTTTGTATGTATTTTTCCTTTCATCTTTCTTCTTAATAAAACACCTAGTTTCCCTTCTCTCTCTACTTTCTCTCACTAACTATGGATCTCATCTATTTCCATCAAACCCGACCTCCCGAATCCACAAATCAACACAAAACTACGATCCTAACATGATCAATCTGAGCTTGATTTCTGGTCTTAATCTTCCTTTGTTGAACAGCTTCTTCATCTGACATAGGAGCTTTTCCCTTTGCTCTTCTCTTTCTTTCATAGTCATCACCAGCAGTAACTTCTTTTTGTACACTAGCAGTACCTTCTTCAACTATGCTAGCAGTACCTTCTTGGATAACACTAGCAGTAGGAACTGGTTGACTTGCAATTTCCACTGTTTGTTGTTGTGGTTGTTGCTCTATTTGTTTTTGTGTCTGTTGTTGTGGAAGTTCTTCAGTTTCTTGATCTTGATCTTCACCCATATCCAAATCTTCAAAATCAAGTTTCCTCCCCTCAGTGTGAGAATATGTTTTCCTCCCCTGTTTGGGAGAATCACCAAAATCATCATCTGAATCTTGATCATCTGAAGAAGTAGAAGAGTCCACAATCTGAGCTTTCCTCCTAGCCTTTAGCTTTTTCACTTGCTCCTGAAGCTTATTGACTTTGTTGACCAGTGATGTGCCGATCTTTCCATAGACTTGTTTAGTCTTCTTCAAATCATCTTCTAAGGTGTCAACCTTCCCTGAGAGCTTGGTACAAAGATCCATTAATTCATTATATTTATGACTGCCCTCAGCACTTCCAACTGTGTGACCTGTTGGGAGAGGTGCTTCATGTGGCATAGACTCAGTTTCTTCCCTAGTTGGACTAGGAAGTACTCCTGAGCCACCCAATTGTTCAATATGGCTTAGGATTCCACTACTTGTACCTAAGCCATGTAGATTAGGTACATTAAGTGTTGCCATAGGATGGGTCTTAATGATGTTCACACTGGCCTGTCCTGCATCTAAGCTAGGATCAGTAGTGTGAGCCCCATCCATAACACCAATAATGGTGTCCTTATCTACTACATTTGGATGAGTAGGAGAGCTAGGCTGAGGAACCATAGCTTCCTTTCTAGGTCTTCTCCTATATGTGTGAGTAACAGTTGGGGTATGGGAAGTAGATGGAACCACAATGGGTGTGTGTTGGGGTTCAGTTAGGTGGACTGGCCCTTCACCCTGTACCTGTTGAATAAAAGCAAGCATTGCAGGATAATGGTCTTACTACCCTATCCCATCCTTGTGTTGCCATAGGCATGTTTTGAAAAACTTTTTGTTGCAGGCAAGGAGTAGGAAGAATTGTTTTGTGAGGTAGTAAAATACTTTGTTTTTCTTTCAAAATCAGTTGTACAAACCTTGGGTACATTAAAAACTTATGTGGAGATTTTGAGTTCTTCACCATAATTTCAAAAATCAGTTTTGAAAAATTATACTTTTGATTTCTAGATAAATACACAAGAGCAATAGCAATATTTCTACTGAATTGCTCCCATGAAGATCTTTTAGGACTTAAAAAATGAAGTAAAGTATGGATCAGAAACCTCCACTGAGGTGAGAAACATACCTTATTAAAAGTTAAAAGGTTGTTGGATGTATCATACCCAATTTGAGAAATAGCAGCCAAAATTTCTGTGTTGGGCATGTCTATGATACTACCTGAGACATCTAATCGGAGATGTCTCCTCAAAGATTTCTCAGTAACATAGATAGTTTGCACATCCACAGTTGCACTTAGTGCAGGTATGGGTGTATCCTCATCATCATCATCAATTGTTAAGGCAGTGGCAGTCTGCCAAAACTGTTTGATTTGAGAGAAATAGAGAGTAGGGTTCACAGTATGAGCATACCTGANCTTCTTGGATAACACTAGCAGTAGGAACTGGTTGACTTGCAATTTCCACTGTTTGTTGTTGTGGTTGTTGCTCTATTTGTTTTTGTGTCTGTTGTTGTGGAAGTTCTTCAGTTTCTTGATCTTGATCTTCACCCATATCCAAATCTTCAAAATCAAGTTTCCTCCCCTCAGTGTGAGAATATGTTTTCCTCCCCTGTTTGGGAGAATCACCAAAATCATCATCTGAATCTTGATCATCTGAAGAAGTAGAAGAATCCACAATCTGAGCTTTCCTCCTAGCCTTTAGCTTTTTCACTTGCTCCTGAAGCTTATTGACTTTGTTGACCAGTGATGTGCCGATCTTTCCATAGACTTGTTTAGTCTTCTTCAAATCATCTTCTAACGTGTCAACCTTCCCTGAGAGCTTGGTACAAAGATCCATTAATTCATTATATTTATGACTGCCCTCAGCACTTCCAACTGTGTGACCTGTTGGGAGAGGTGCTTCATGTGGCATAGACTCAGTTTCTTCCCTAGTTGGACTAGGAAGTACTCCTGAGCCACCCAAATGTTCAATATGGCTTAGGATTCCACTACTTGTACCTAAGCCATGTAGATCAGGTACATTAAGTGTTGCCATAGGATGGGTCTTAATGATGTTCACACTGGCCTGTCCTGCATCTAAGCTAGGATCAGTAGTGTGAGCCCCATCCATAACACCAATAATGGTGTCCTTATCTACTACATTTGGATGAGTAGGAGAGCTAGGCTGAGGAACCATAGCTTCCTTTCTAGGTCTTCTCCTATATGTGTGAGTAACAGTTGGGGTATGGGAAGTAGATGGAACCACAATGGGTGTGTGTTGGGGTTCAGTTAGGTGGACTGGCCCTTCACCCTGTACCTGTTGAATAAAAGCAAGCATTGCAGGATAATGGTCTTACTACCCTATCCCATCCTTGTGTTGCCATAGGCATGTTTTGAAAAACTTTTTGTTGCAGGCAAGGAGTAGGAAGAATTGTTTTGTGAGGTAGTAAAATACTTTGTTTTTCTTTCAAAATCAGTTGTACAAACCTTGGGTACATTAAAAACTTATGTGGAGATTTTGAGTTCTTCACCATAATTTCAAAAATCAGTTTTGAAAAATTATACTTTTGATTTCTAGATAAATACACAAGAGCAATAGCAATATTTCTACTGAATTGCTCCCATGAAGATCTTTTAGGACTTAAAAAATGAAGTAAAGTATGGATCAGAAACCTCCACTGAGGTGAGAAACATACCTTATTAAAAGTTAAAAGGTTGTTGGATGTATCATACCCAATTTGAGAAATAGCAGCCAAAATTTCTGTGTTGGGCATGTCTATGATACTACCTGAGTCATCTAATCGGAGATGTCTCCTCAAAGATTTCTCAGTAACATAGATAGTTTGCACATCCACAGTTGCACTTAGTGCAGGTATGGGTGTATCCTCATCATCATCATCAATTGTTAAGGCAGTGGCAGTCTGCCAAAACTGTTTGATTTGAGAGGAATAGAGAGTAGGGTTCACAGTATGAGCATACCTGATATAGGAGTTATTGAGGAAATCATTAACTTCATAGAATTTAGGAACACCCCCTTCCTCTATTTTGATCAAATGTGCAACTTGATTGCGCGTCTTAGAGAATTCTAAGTTGGCCATGAAGAAATTCTTTAGTAAACAGAATAATGATCGTGTATGATTGAATTGAATGAATGAGAAACCAATTGGGAATTTGAGTTTATACTGCTAGGGTTTGAGATTTTAACACAAGAGAGAAATTATCTTTTAGAAAGGATTTATCTTTGGTAAAAGAATAAAGAAAATATATAAAGAGATAATTCCCATTAATTCAACCCTATAAGTATGGTAACAAAACGGTTTTACCCAACGGTTATAATTAAAATTCTGTTACTGACACAATAGTTGCAACGGCTATTTCAGCAGTACAACCTTTGCACTATCAATACAAACTTTGAACTAGCAGTACAAACTTTTTCTCAAAAAAATTCAAGAGCAGTAGAAACAAAATGTTAGTGAAAAATAGACTACTCATGCATAGTTTTTAGCAAACTACCAGCTATCAACGAATTTGATTTATCTTTACCATTAGCCGTTTGCTATGGACTAGCCAACTCTTAACTGTTAAGTATGGTAAGTTGATAACCATATAGTTTTTGGTAAACTATCAACCATAAATGGATTTGTTTAGTCTTTACCAGAAACCGTTTGCTCTGGACTAGTTAGTTCTTGATGTGGGTTAGACATGGTGAACCAATGATCATTTGTTGTGTGATCAAGAACATACACTTTCAATCCAAAGCATACCATATAAGCTTCTTTTCTAGCCTGCAAATGTTAGTCCAAAACAAAGAAAAATACAAAGCAAAGTATTCTTCATTATGTCAATTTAAAAGTAAGACTAACAATTCATAATGACAAAAGCAACTATACTTTGGGAACCCAAGCCATGACTGACTTGACTCTGCCCCTTTCATCAATATAAGTTTGTTTCTTTAAAACAATAGATGCTTTGTCACCTTTTATTGGTCTCCAAACCCATTGTGCTATTGCTTTCGCAACATTTTCTAATTTACCCTTAACATCTTGCATTTGCCTAGCAGTAGAACAGTTGGCCTAGCAGTAGAAACTATTAGCTTAGCAGTTGTTGCTTTAGGCACCCATTTTTGATTATGCCCTGCTGTTTTCTTGAAAAAGGGCTTATTAACTATTTGTGCTTGCTTATTATTTGAAAATCTTGGTTTTGCACTTGGAACAGTTTGTTTTTGATGCACAGTCTTGTTTGGTCTAGCAGTACAAAGTGGTTTGGTGCCAGACTTTAGCATGACTGCTCTGGGTATCACTTTAGCATTAGAGTGAGTTTGATTTGTAAAATTATTTTTCACTCTAGCTTGTTTATTCCCAAATACTCTTGTATCCCTTGAAGTCACCTTTTTCCATGGGTTATTGTTACAATATGCAGCAAAATGGTCAAAACTTCCACATACAAAACATGTCATGTTCTGCATAACAAAATCACTACCTATCTGTTGAGATTTCATATTATTCCAATTTCTTTGGTTACTTCTAGGTGTTGACCTATACATCTCTGCATATTTAACATTATTCCTAACTGGTTTCTTATTTTCTTGTTTAACCACCTTAGGAACATTTTTTACTTCTACCTTAACTTCAGGCTAGCTTAGATTCAGGCACAAATTTAACAAAAGAAGTGTTATTTGAACTTTCAAACAACTCATCAGCTTGTTTAACATTTGTGTTCTCTTGTACCTTAGGACCATAACCTGGAAATTCAGGTTCCTTAAACTCATCTAAACCAGTGTATGAGATAAGTCAATGTCTGGGGGTACAAACATCCCTCTATGAGGAGGTGCAATAGCATTATATCCTAGGCCTGATTTAGCATTGTGTACAAGTTGAGCCTCTACGATCTTTTGAACACCTTTGGAAGTATACTCAAGTGTGTCAACACTTAACTGTATATATTTTCCTTTTGTTTGCTTAACTGTTCTAAGTCATATTTAAGCATGTTGATCTGTGCATCTCTGTGTTCTAAGTCTCTTTTTAAGACAGCTATATCATCAGTGAAATTTGATTCATTCTGTCTATAAAAAGCAAGCTATTCTTCTAACACACCTAGTCCTCTTTTATGATTTGCCAAATTATGGTAAGTATCATTCAGCTTTATTCTTTGGCTATCATATTTAATCTTAAGTGACTATAATTCTTTCAGTGCTGCAGAAGATTTAGAACAACTATCAACATATACCTCAGAGTCAGAGAAGGCCATTAGTGCAAACTCAGTATGAGCTTCTTCTTTTTCCATGAAGCTCCAATCAAAAGCAGCTCCATCAATAGCTAACATAGCCTTAGAAGAAGGCTCCTTCACTGTCACTTTCTTTAGATTATTCTTCTTGTAATCATCTCTGTTTTGCTATCTATGACCTCTGCATTCTCTGGCAAAATGTCCTCTTTTTCCACAGTTGTAGCACTCCAGCTTTGACTTGTCATAGCCAACAACATCACCTGAGTTAAGAGTGATTTTCTTACCAGTCCTTTGAAAGTACCTCTTGGTTCTTATGCTTATCAAAGCTAACTGCCACTTCAAATCCATTGTTTCCAAATCATCATCATGTATTTGAAGCAAATCTTCATTGTAGAGATGGACATCTTCAGCTTTTCTAGCCACAAAAGCATAGATTATATCATCACTTAAGCCAACACTGGTAATTTGTGAACTAGCAGTACTAACTCTAGTGCTAGCAGTACTAACTCTAGGGTTAGCAGTACAAACATAAATGAGATCATCCTCATCATCAGAGTTGCAATCCTTTGTAGATGATAAGAATGCCATGTTTCCTAATCATGTGCTTGTACTTCCGAACTTCTTCACCTTTTGTTCAGCAATCTTGAGGTAGTTTTAAAGATCATTGAGAGTCATCTTCTCCAATTCAAGCTTGTGTCGGTAAACAACAACATAAGTGTGCCATTCAGCAGGCAAACTATTTAAAAACTTCATGTTTAGGTCTTCTTGTGGAATAGCAACCTTCAACACAGCCAGTTGGCTGACAATCTTCTGCAACCTGCTAAAAACATGATTAAGAGATTCATTGCTTATAGCAGTGAAGTTCTCATAGTTTTGCTTTAGTAGGGTCTTTTGTGTCTTCTTGGTAGCCTCATTACCATCAAATCTTTCCACAATGGCTTCAAAGAGAGCCTTTGTATTTTCATAAGTGCTGAAATTCAAAACTTGATCATTAGGCATAGCCATAAGCAAAAGATGCTTAGCCTTGAGATCATTCCTTCTTTTGGATCTTTCATCATTTGTTACAGGTTCAGTGTTGTGTTTGGTTGACTTGGAACCATCAGTATTAGTAACTTCATATGTATAGGGTTTCCATGAATCACCATGCATGATGATGTCCCATAGTGCATAATCTTGCACCATGAAGTATTGCTCAATTCTGAGCCTCTAAAGATCATACTCATTCTGCTTGAGTATGGGAAACTTGGTTGTTTTTTAGGATGACTGTGTGGTTTCCATGTCCATCTTCTTGAGAATAAACAAACACTTGTCTTCTGGATCTTCTAATTCAAAGTATTAGAACCTGACTCTGATACCACTTGTGAGGATCTAGAACACTCTCCTTGTGTTGTTGATACTTTGAGTATATGCTAACTAGCACGCGGAATTTACTAGCTAACACTTAGAAGATTTGCTGTATGAATGTATGAAATAGTGAACAATGAACAAAGAACAATAGTATAACCAAAATGCTTCAATATTATTGATAATATGAGTGACCAAGTATATCACTAGGGTTTACAACCTTGAAGCTTTTTACAATGATATGTATGACTTAGAGATATCATAACCCTAACCTAGGACCTCTTTTTATAGCACAAGGAGTCCTTTACAAGTAAACTAATATTTGTATCAATCTATTACTATAAGATATACACAATATCTTTTCTATACTAATCACATTACACGTTTTCCTAACTGTAAAAAACATAATTAGGAGTACAAAGTAACTATAACTAGTAGTACTAACTGAGTTTGTACTGCTAGTGTTATCTTCAGCAGTTGTAACTTCTTCTTTGACTATTTGTACTGATAAGGATAATTCCTAACATTTTGTGTTGCTTATATTTCACAAGAGATGCTTACTAGAGCTCGCCAGGAAGTACTTGGTACTATAATATTTGGAGGAAGAATACTGATGACATCAAATAATCCTGATATTTAAGTGTCAATTTCCCCCTAATTATGCTCATGTATTGTACTTATTATGTGGATATATACATTGATTTCTTTATATTTTGTATCCAGGTTACAAGTAAGCATAGGAGCTAAAGAGACGAGGAAAATGGAAAGAATGTACAAAGACAAACAAATCCAAGTATGCTGGAAGAAGCTACGACGTAACTTCATCTCTCAATTACGCCGTAGCAAGGAGTTTTTCTAAGGGGACCAAAGTCAACGCGGACCAAAAGTCAACGCGGACCAAGAGTTACGGCGTAACCAAATCTATGGTTTACGCCGTAACATATTCAAGACTTAATGAATCCTTAGAATGGAAGACTACGCCGTAACATTACTCTGGAGTTATGGCGTAGCAACGTGTACGAGAGTAGTCCAAGCTCATTACTTAACTTACGGTGTAACTGTACTTTGGAACTACGGCGTAACAACGATTACGAGAGTAATCTTAAATCCGAGAATTTATCTACGCCATAACACATATGGAGACTACGACGTAGAAGTAACCCTAATATTGGAGTTACGACATAACATTTCATCAACTACGCCGTAACCATCAGATCTGGATAAGATTACATTAGCTACGGTGTAACACATTTCTCAGTTACGTCGTACCTCTGATCGGGCCTATAAATACAACCCTAATTTCTGCATTTGTCATACAACTTTCTCACTCACAAAGTCAGAGATCGTTGGGAGCTTTTAGGAGGCCCTTCTACAGCAGCATACGGAGGCTTTCCAAGGGAGAAATCATGCTTCATTCCATAAGTTTTAGCATTTCATATTTACTTTTACATTTCGAATTTATGTCTTGTATAAACATCATTTTGAGTGTTGAATTCAATATGATCAGCTAAGCACCTCTGGTGCTAGCCTAATTATGATTCCTTTATTGCTTTAATTATGTTTCCGTGCTTTTCTTAATGTTTTTACATGTGTGCATACTTAGTTTATCTTAAGAACCTTTAGTTTCAGTAGTATTGTAAGCTTGCTTGTATCTGTTGCGCTTTATGTGGTTTACTTGATACCTCAATCCATTTAGTAGGCTAGAAGAATTGACCATAGGACACTAGCCTGACAGATTGTAAGGAAATGGGAGGGATGACAACTGACCATACTACCTTGCGTGAGAATTGACCATAGGACCACCTTGCAAGTGGAGGTACTTAAGAAGTTAGAGAATGGCCTATGATCGTGACAACGGGCCATTTAAGATAAGTCTAGCATGTAGTGGCACTTAATGACTCAAACCCCTCTACTGTACGTCGGCTTACTAGCATGGGGTAGTGTCTGTGGTTCCTGGCAGGATTCGGGGGAGATAGGCTAGGGAACTTGACCATATGAACCTAGTGATATATGTCCGCCCCACCTAAAGCATTGGATTAATTTAATAGGAAACACGACTAAAAGCGATAAAGGAAGATTAATTAGGCTAGCACACTTATCTCTTACTGCTCATAACTTTACTTTTAAATTGCTTTTGTTTAATTTCATTTCATTTCAAACAATCATCAATCATTTCTTCTTTTAATTCAGTTTTAATTAGTGACATTAGACTTAGATATAATCCGCACCACATAGCTCTTGGGACGACCTCGGAGTTACCATTACTAGCCTACACATGACCGGATTCTCTGTCCGTTAGTGCATAAGGTGGACCTAGGGTAGAAACGAGACTTTACAAATAGTAAAACCTGGTCAGAAAACCTACATCAAATATCAACTCTTGAGGATGCTCCAAACTCTTTTTGGTTATTCGTTTGATAACTACGATCTTTAGCGGAGCAGTCGTTACACCATTCGTGCAGGTCGCTACTTATGAGAAAAGGAATTTCGCTACATTTGGACAGTTAGAATTATTGCTGCCATTTACAGAGGCTTCCGTTCATAACTTACAACAATTCTCCTTCCGAATTTCTAGCACCGGGCAGGTGTAAGACTCTATACATCATGTTACCACTTAACAGAGTCCTGTGTTTTTAATAAACAGTCGTTACCCCCTTGTATGTGCCGCTTTCCTAATCAAAAGATACGAGAGAACTCCTTCTCCCGAAGTTATGGGGTTATTTTGCCGAGTTCCTTCGATTTGGTTCTCTCAAGTGCCCTAGTATACTCTACTTGTTCACCTGTATCGGTTTGGGGTCGGTCAGTTCGCCGGAGGATCGCCCTCCCAATTCGAAGATTTTTCTTAAAAGTTTCAACCTTTTTGACTATGACAATAGTCACGACTATAAACAGACTCGCGACTATGTCAGGAGGTACGCTCTGCTCTCTCGCGACCCTACTCTAATAAAAAGACTAAAGGCCCCTACTGAAGATTCAAAGGGTGATCACTGAAATGAGAAAGGCTTGTAGACTCGTGACGCTGAATGAGACATTCGAAAACTAAAGCGCACATTAGAAAATGCTTCAAAAAGTGTCAGCAGGTGCGTGAAGTAGGAGCCCAGCATGTTAGCATGTTAGCATGTTCGCCCGCTGGGCCGGGTGTTCGCCCACTTCATAGTCTTCGCCTTTAGATAATAAAAAGTGTATGCTCCTTAGGTCTCCAAACTACAACAAAGCAGTGGCCCTTCTTCCCTCAATACCCTCGTTTATACTTTTGGACCTACTTTCTTACTTTACGTTAGTAGATTAGAAACTGGCTTTGCCTTTGCTAAAGCGATGCATACAAAAGAATGGGTTTTGTCGAAAAAATCTCTTAAGAGAAGAAAAAGATCTACTCTACGAAAAGGAGCGAGAGTCGGTTCCTTAAGTCCGTTGTTCCACAGTAGCTCAGTGGTAGAGCGGTCGGCTGTCATCTGACTGGTCGTTAGTTCAAATCTTACTTGCGGAGAATTTAGAGTTCTCGCTTTTGTGACCTAGCGCCCCGTGTGCTTCTCCTTAGTTTTCCCTTTTGAAAGAAATTTAAAAAAAAAACAAAAAAAATGTGAAAATCCCGATTACATTACCGCAGGCAAAAATGCAATTTTGAGGTAAACGGAGAGGCGTCTATGTTCACGCTAACCCGGGAAAGTTGAATTTTTTATGCTCTAATGTACAAAGTTTTACCAGTGTTTCCGTTGTCGTTTGATCTGGACTCTTCCCTAGACATCCTAAGATGTTCACCCAACAAGGTTTAAACACAGGCCTGTTCTAAGACCTTCGAGGTGATTTACCACTAGGCAACGTTGGAGATGGTTTCCTAATATTGTTACTCGAATTATAACATCATGAGTTAATTCATTTTTTCAATAAGATAGATGAGACAATTTTACCAGTGACCATATATAATTGTGCTCTAATTTTTGTGGTTTCTTAATCCTCGGCCATTTGAGGACTTTTCTCCAAAGCTAGATAGCATTATCACCCGAATATAAATACATACGAGATTTCTCTTTCAATTCGTTGCTGCGTACTTGATACACCCAGCCTGACTGATCCAAACTCACTTGTTTTTTAAGTAAGTTTTTCCTTATCGGCAACTTATATAGAGCGAAGGACATGATGTTGGTTTTCGATGGAATTAATTAGTCTGTTCCGCTGGATTTAACTGATGGTGTATTTATTTTACAAACGCTTGAAAAAAGTTTAATTATAATGAAGAAACAAAATTAGATTAAGAGAATACTTATATACTAATATAAACATGATCAATACGTCATTTCTTTGCTTTCTATTTCACACGAAAACAATATTTGCTGATGACTTGATGGGTAATAGGAGATATACTTGTGTTGTTTTGATTTGCATTTGGTATGTACGTAATATGAACACTATTATTATTTCATGCACAATTGATCCGATTAACAAGAATATGGCGACAATTTCAGATACAAGGTATGAAGAATAATTGATATTGAAAACATAATAACTGCTAGTTAAACCATAAAGTTGTTCAATCAACAACAATAAATCACATATAGGAAACTTGTATACCAGGAACGGCACACTTCTTCAATTCTGACCTTTGAACATTTAGTTGCACGAGAGTGTACATTGTGCTATAGGTGGGATAGCTGAAAATATATGTATGCAACCGCATGTCCGTATTCATCTCTTTGATTATTTAAATTCACGGTGCCTTACACCAGGAATATGTATTTTCTGGAAGTAGTCAGCCCAATTGATTGCCCTTGGATCAAAGTAGAAGATATTCTCCTCATCCCCCATTTCTCTAACCGCTCTACGTAGCTTTTCAGTATTGATATCATCATAGCTGCCACAGATTAAGTACATTTTGTAGCATTAGTCCACAAATTACGAAGTCTTATGAACGGAACTCAGCTGAGTTTAAAAATTGGTAATCGGTACCAATTTTTATTTGATCTAAGTGTTAAAGATACTTACAAGCTTTTTGTGAACAGATAGGGTTTGTAAAGGTCCACTAGCCGCAGCACAAAGGTGATCTTTCGCTTAAGATTCTTATATGTTCCCGCAAAAGCTTGACAAGATATGAAATTAACAAACTGAAGTACCTAAAGGACACAAGACATACAAAATCTTGTTAGTAGGGAGTTGGAATAAAATGTAATGGAAAGAAATAATAGAGGACAAACCTGCAGCGGAAGCAAGTAACGAAGAGCAATGTATCTATGGAAGCTTGCCATCGAGTTCAATACCTTAACGTCACCAACTATGACTGCCTTACCATCCTTTCCAATCCATGGATGCTCTGTAAAATACAAGTAGGCACATCGTTGGAGTGTGGTGAACTGCACAGGGTTTGATACTGATGATCCCACATGGTAAATTGTTTCACTAGAAGTTTGATTTGCATGAGCCGCTATTGATGTGATCATAGCATTCACCACCATGTCTGCCGGCACCTACAATTTTTATTCCCCTTCATTAGTTGGTCTATAAATGAGGGATGCTCGAATGGGGTTGTATAAGCGAATTTGTTGCTTGAATATTGTGTTGAATGAACAATCTTTGAGTTATTTTAACTAAAAAAAAACTCACCACATCATATACAGCTTCAGGATCTCCAAGGAAACACGTTAACTTGCCTTTTCCATAGCCAAGAGCCAAGCTATCAATCGTCCTGAAAAATGCGAAAACAAATAATGATAAACCCAAGGCCTTTGTCTGATGGTATATGAGTTGCTCACCAACCTAGAAGTTGTGAGTTTAAGCATTACTGGAAACATTTCTGAAATATATTGTATAATATGTGGTATAGGATGTGAAAAAATTGACGTTAATAAAATATATATATATATATATATATATATATATATATATATATATATATATATATATATATATATATATATATATATATATATATATATATATCTNATATCCACAAAGAAAACATCCACAAAACATCCACAAAATGAGTTGTCGGATTGTGATTGGCTTAATCAAATAGAAAAGAGAGAAACAAAGCAAAATACACCAATCACATTCCAACAACTCATTTTGTGGATGTTTTGTGGATGTTTTCTTTGTGGATATAGCATTCCTCTATATATATATATATATGACGGTTTTCTTCTTTTCTTCTTTACTTGTACGTTTTATTTTAAAAAATATAAAATGATTGACCATGCTTTTAATTTTGGTCAAACGTGTACCTATCAAGTCTTATAAATCGTGTCGCTAAAATAATGACTCTTCGGATATTGAGGACCGTTTGTATTCCGGTCATAATCAAGTTTACTATTTTAAAAAAGGGGAATTGCATGTATACTCAATAAAATTTGTATATTTGCATATTTTGCTAAAATACAACTTTTTAATACATACTTCTTTCGTCTTAAAACTATTGTCCATGTTTCCTTTTTAGGATGTCTCAAAATAATTGTCCACTTTTCTTATTAAGTAAAATCTAGTGGAGGAATATTCCATTTTAGTGGTTGAAAATTAAAGTACCACCACTTTGATTAAACTTTGTGATTTCTCTCTCATGATAATAATTTTGAGACGGAGGGAGTAAAATGTAATAGCATTCAAATATATTTTGAGCAAATATGCAAGTTTTAATGAATATATATGTAATTGCCCCATTAAAAAAAGTGGCCATCTAAAAGAAACTTGTAAAAATCTAAGGGAAAAAGCAACTTTTTTTTAAAGTCAACTCACGTTATTTGCAAATATATTTTTATTAACCACTACAAAAATATTGCCTTTTGATGACACTTATAAAAAGTGTTAACAGAAGTTAAAAAGTACTCCCTCCGTCCCAAATTATAAGTTCATTTTGACTTTGCACAAAGTTTAATAAATTTCCACTAACTAATTTATTCAATAATCAAATATCTTCTCTCTCCACTAAAGTGTATTTTGATTAGTTGAAATATGCAAATGGACAAGTATTTTGGGACAACAAAAAACAAGAAAATGGACTTATAAATTGGGACGGAGGGAGTATCACTAAAAGTAAAAAGTGTCAACAAAAGTATAAAAAAAGTGTCACTAAAACTTTTATGTGTTTTTCCTACACTTATAAAGTGTATTTAGAAGTCCGGCAGGTAAAATCTATATATAGTGATACACAAAAATGTGAGGATACATTTTTTAGCTTTTAAGACACATTTTGTACATAAAAGGTGTCATTAAATCTCAAAATTTTAAACTTTTGCCAACACTTTTAAAAAGTGTCATTTAAAGATAAGATAAAACTTTTGTCACTATAGGTCTAATTTCTTTTAGTGAACGACATTAATATCTTATACAGTTGTAATATAGGTCATACTGGATTCAAACCGCTACCACTTGATTGGGAGCATTTCACAGGTCGCACTACATTACATGCCTTTTGGTAGATAAATTGCTTTCACATTCTTGGACTAGAAATAGAAATAGGATACCGATTCTTGATGGGATTGATTGAATCAGGGATCCAATATTGTGTTGTAGCAACTTTTTGTTATCTTTCTTTTGTAGCTTATTAATATATATATATTTTGTTGTTCCAGAAAAAGGTTTATACTCCTAACATGTTACAAGTAGCGGAAATTTACCTAATACCTTCAACCCAGCCTGGGAAGGGTTCTTTGTAAGTACTAGTGACTATGGTAGGACGAATAATTACAACTGGCATATCTCCCTTCAAGTGCCCGATTAGCATCTCCCCAAGTGCCTTGGTAAAAACATATGTATTCGGCCAGCCGTAGTGATTTGACCTACAAGAAAACTCTTATTTTTATCCAAAAAACCTTTGGGTGCAAAGAATATAAAATAAACTACAGTAAAAGATTTTGCAAAAGAACAAATAGTTAAAGTAGAAGCAATTTAATACCTTTGCATTCCTAAATTCTTCATGGCTATTTTAATCGAATTATCGTTAGCATATTTATCGGAATTGACCTCTTTCAGTTTATCTTCGACGATCTTTCTCTCTTCATCAATGTCTAGACCACTTGTTCCATTGAGTGACTCTCCCAAGTGGTATGGAGTTTCGCGCATTAATCCTGGCTTCTCACCGGAGACATAGGCTGAATACACATCTATCTACTTAGATGTTTTTTGGAACACGCACATAGATAATAATTAACTATTTTTTCATTACTGAACACCTTTAAGGTTTTAGCTATAACTTTTTGGTGTATAAAAATATCTTAAGTAAGATATTGTTGAAACCAATTAAGTGATTATAACTTAAGAACTAAGTTAAATCACTTATCTTGCAAACGAATGTTGTATTTAAAACACTTTAAAGCAATAATACAGAAAGCAGTTTAAACACAATCACACAATATAATTTTGAGTTGTGATATTTAGACCTAAGAATGAGACCTACTAATAGACCTACACCATTCATTTTTTGACAAGTGTAAAACACATTTTCTCTTTCATCATTTCCCACCAATCAATTTTTTAAATGCACCAATCATATCTTTAGGTCTAATTTTAGGTCTAAGACTTAGGCATACAAATCATTTTTCTATAATTTTCAATGTTTAAAATTCTTATTTAAATAAATCATAGAATTTGACAAGGATTGTTTGTGGAATAACAATCCTAGTTGATTGACAATTGCGGTGATATCCTCTATTACTTAAACATATAGCCCTAGTTTTGGTTTAAGTAAGAACTTTACTTACTCGTTGAACATTTAGGGGACATTCTATTCGATGAGTAAATGTTCTTGAATGTGTATCACATTAATTTCAAAAGATACATTTACACCATGACAAAAATTCCCTTTTATAACAGGGAATTAGGATTACAAAGGGGTTCCTACTTTACATTTGTTAAGCATCTAATGGGTGTTGAGATTACATTAAATGCATTCGAACAAGTACAAGGTAAAGTCTTCTTTAGGGAACAGTTGTTAACACTGTTTATGAAAGGTTTGTGTGCAAACAAGATAACGACTTTCACCCTTGCCAAATTTATCCCTAACTCTAGGGAAAGTGGCAGTATTTTCATTCAAGGGTTAAACAATAATTACTAAAAGTATAATATTCATCCAGGATGAATATTAATGAGGTAATTAATAATAAAAACCTAATTATGGTTTATAAATTATAAAAGTAAAGTTTCCTAAACTGTCAATATGAAGCAATAAAGTAAGAAACGTCATTCTTAATGAATGACAAGTTGCACTAGTATGCAACAATATAGGTGAATCTCGTGATTCACATGTATTATTAGGATGGGCTACACACGTAATTCATATGCATGTGTAGTAGGTCCTAGCGAATCATAGATTAAGTATTTCACAAATACTTTATTAAATAGTACTTTCCAGCTTACTTTAAATTATGGGGTTGTGATGTAGTGGTAGTTTAAAGTTTATATTTTATTTTGGGTGTATGGGAAGGTAATTTATTTTAAGTAAATGGAAACTAGTTCGGACACGACACAAGGAAGCCCACATGAGGTAGAACAACATATAGAGCATGAAGAGAAAGGAGACTTAGTGGGAGCACTGAGGAATGGAGATCTATCAGGGTGCAGGATTACTCCCCTTTACCCAAAAATATGATGGGCGATGCTGAGAAGACACGAAGGCCGAAGAAGCCTTCAACCTTGTGTCATGTTTTAACCCTTAGGAAAATGAGCCAAGTTTCTTCCCTAAGTGGCTCTCGAGATCAACACTAGGTAATGGCTCGGTTGTGTCAAATGTGTTTTATTACATCTAATATGCATGATATATGGTAGATAATATGACAACCTATATTATTTGTGGATATAATAAAACTGAGCGTCTCTGCTTAAGTCAAGAGAATAGGGTATACTTAAGCACTAGGTCTCTCACAGTGAGATCGCATAATAAAATGGTAATATCTATTAATTAGTATGAACCTAACTAAAAAAATGCTTGGGACGGGTAACCTGAGTTTAGACACCTTTTATTTCAAACTGATTTGTTTTAAAACTTAACAAATCGTGGTATGATTTCATCTATAGTTTATATGTAAAACAAATTTTATAAAGAAGTTCGTTTTAATATAGGATATAAAAAGAAAATACTAGTGGACTGATGAGTCTGGAAGTCTTCCCCTACGGTAATCTTTGACAAGTGCGCCATCCATGATTGTTACGCTCTTTTTGCTCAAACCCTACAGGCAGTTGATGCCAAAGTTCAATACCTGTGGGTACAAGGATGAGGTGGACATTGGATTCATTGGCTATATGCCAAAGCAGAAGTCAATGAATTACAATCCCACGGCTTTCATGGTAGAGTCTATTGGTATTCCACCAAAGCGGACCCAAGGCTGCATGAGGAGACTAAATATGCCTTATAATTGTCAGAGTCTCAACCCTAGGAGTTGTCTCAGAGAGGCAATTGGTGCGGTAAAGAACCTACCTAAAGAATATTACAAGGTAGGTTACGCCAAAGCGTGATGTCTTGTAAGTGTCTTTCAGGATCCTAGTGTAATTGGCGAAATGATAAGGTTTAGTAACCATTATGATAAAATGATTAAATTTACTATTTGTCTTTAATTAAAATTATAGATGCAAGATATAACAAGAGTATTTTGTTATTGAGATTTATGCTTGATGATATTATTTTTCTTGATTGGTAACACTTCAAGAAAAATATGCGTTGGATAAAACCCGAGATAGAGTATCACGCAACATCGTCTCAGTGCCGGCTAGTATGTGCAGTCTTGAATAACCATTGATGGTCACATGACTGGTTCATTGGACTTGTAAGAAGCAGCAAGATGTATTTCATATGGTCTATTTAAGAACCCTTAAAGTTATTCTAATATTCTATTATTAGATTGCATAAGAGTTACTTGAAGTGATAAGGAATACACTTGACTGAAGTTGCTGAAGCAACTTTGTCGAGAAGTGTAGCTCTACATGTGGATGACGTCCTGAAGGCGTGCATGAGTTAGCAATCTACAACTTTGCAGAAAGAATGATGTCCTGAAGACGTGCATTAAGTTAACTAACTTTTGGAATATATATTTTTATAAAACATTTAAATTTCCGTCATAAAACTATTTTTGCTCTACGGAGCTTATCCTTTAGATGACTACTTTGAGAGTCATAAGAAAATAAAGGATATTAAAACTGTAAAAGATTTTATCTTTTTCTAAAACCGTTTTTGAAGTTTTAAATCTAGCCTAGATATTTTAAAAATCTATGTTTTTGCAATTGTTTAATAAAATTTAAGGTATTCCCAAAAGTGTTTGCGAGCGGTGACCAATCTATCTGGTTTTATGTTGAAAGATCATACTTTATGGGTTCTTTGATAAGAACTGGTGAAGTAAAAGGAAATATTTTTCATGAGCTTCAAAGTTCAATATGATAGACTTCGATGCAATCTATCTAAGATAGAAGTTCAAAGACAATCATTGACTTTGATGCTATCCATTTGAGATGGAGGTTCAAAGTAACAAAAATCTTTGGTTTGGTAACTATATGAAAGGATAGACTTTATCAAAGATAGAAAAGTCATAAAATGACTAGGAAAACATTTCTACCATAATTTAAGGATATAGATTTTTTTAATACTTGAAGATATTGCCTATCTCTAGTCTTGATGATATCAAGGTGTGTCTTGATGAAATCAAGGCATATACCCCATGTTTAATTCGATTATATATCATGGATATTTAAGGGTAAGATTTCTTATAAATGAGAACTACTTGAAAGATAGTATTTCCAGAAATCTATAGATTGAGTAAAGCTCATATGCTACCTAATATCATCTAGCTGGATCTATAAATGAAACTCGAAATGGCATAAGTTTGTAGATCATAAGTAAAATCTCGTAGTTGATTCAGAATGTTCATGAAAAGTTAGAAGATGCTTTATAGGCAGAACAACTAACTAGATTAGCACAAGTTAAAGTATGATCAAAATTAATGTACTCAAGCCAAAGAGTCCTTCACAGGACTGAAAATATAGTTCAACTCAAAGTTGAGCAACAGAAGCGAGAGCATGTTTATAAATTAATTTAGATCGTTTAATTAAAGAGTACAACGCATGACAGGAATTTTAGATCTGGCATGATCTATGGAAGAATTCCAAGTATTGCAATATTCAGTGGGAGAATGTCAAGATCATTAAACGTAGTACATTGCTCATTTGAGCAAGATAGCCTTGCATGATAGGACGTGTTAATCTTGAGTTGTTATGAACAAATAAAGAAGCCATGTGACTTAAAAGATTTGAAGTCCATGATTTCAAATCAAGAAACACGCAATTACATCGTGGTTTCTAGGGCTTGTACTGAAGTTCTCAAGGACTTAGGAAAATTAGCAACAACGAGTCACGGTTCTTATTTGTTGGGTAATTTCATTCTACCCTAATCCTTGTAGAATGAATTACATCGGTATGCGATTTAGCTAAGTCCATTATCCATAAGACTAAATCGCTGGTACCAAAAATCTCTCATGTTTAGGGATCCTTCAGGGAGGATAGTCCGAAAGTTTAAAAGTAGTGATTAATAACTCCCATCACTTTTTGGTATGAGCTAAATCAATCGCTGAGGATCAAAGTAATGTTAAATTGACGAGACAATACTGTGCTTCTACTTAGCATATTTTGAATCCACAAATGGAAGAAATTCCATTTTAAAGGTGTCTTTAGCCTATTATCATGGAGGGAAACCAAGATAATGATCACAGCTATTATGAAACAAGAAACATTTCGGTGAAGATGGTGATCGAGTTTAATATACATTTGCGAGGCAAATGTTGGACGTGACCATGATCGTGAAGCGACCACATGGAAAAAGTAAATGGCATTCTCTAATAGTGACGGACTATCCCAATGACCTGAGGAGTTAAATCATTTGACTTTGTTTCTCAATGGGCTTAGATATAGTTTCTAATTACAACGTAAAAGTGTAACGCCAGTGTGTTAGCGTTAAGTTTAGTGGGACGTAAGTAAAAATGGCATATTGGCCAATATGGCAATTCGCAGGTCCAAGTTGAAATAGACAGGAGAAAATGATATTTTTCCTGAGCCCCTTGTGTGAGATGATTTGTTAAATGTCTGGCCAGACGGCCATGTGTCTAAGACACTAAAGTTCGTGAAGCACTATGGGAGTTCAAATCATTTACGAAAATAAGAAAAGAAGAAAGTATTACGAGGTTAATACATCCATGCCTGGTTCTTTCAAAAATATCGATAAAGTACGAAGGGATACAGTTATATACCCTGGACTCAACCAGAAGTTTAAGTTAGACTTAGCTGGTCGTAGCTAATGTCAAAAAAAATCACTACTTGGGTATTGAATCGGTTTTTGTGAGTGAGGTACTTCAATGTCTTTATCAGGACCTCTTGGTACAGTGAAATAGATTATTATGTTGTTGTGTGCAAACAACACAATGGCTTTCACACTTTCCTTCATAGAAATGCCAAAGGATCACACCGGTGCACACTAAACAGAACAAGCAAGCGAAAATAAGAAACGAGTTACGAAATAAATTAGAAATGAAAATACGGCAGTATTTTCATTCGGGAGTTACACGGTAATTACTCAAATTGTAATATTCATTCAGGATGAATATTAAATGTGTAATTAATGACAAAAAGCCAAAATTATCCCTAACTCTAGGGAAAGTCGGCCGAAACCCTCCGAGGGAGGTGTTTGTATTTTTGTCAAACTTTTAAACTTGTTTTACAAGTTAAAAGGGTTTCCTTATTGTTATAGAACTTTTCTTAGTGACCTATAAACACCAAGGCATCCTATAAATTATTATTCACTCCTCTTAAAGAACCTCAACCAAAATCCGCCTCCCCTCTTCTCCAGTTTGGTCGATCAAAGGGTTTAACAAACCTTTTGTCGACTAGTCGACCTAGGGGTTGATTTACCCATTCGTGCTTATCTAACTTGCGTAGGTTCGTAGCCCTATTTCTACCTGTGCAGTACTGGTAGATAGTTGGCACCAACCAAGTGGCGAATCATCCCTAAAACCCTAAGGGTTGATAACATAAAGTCGCATCCCGAAGAAGAAGACGATTCTGTGCGCACAGCTGACGGCAGTTTGCGATAGAAGCTTACATCAAATAGGATTAAGGTAAGTCTTCTATAAACATCTTATTACGTGTTTAGGTTTAGGTTATATCCCTGATTAAGTGATCATCGCATTAGGGTTTGGTCTTCATAGTGTTCATGTGTTTACTTCCATTCTGCATGTTTTATACGCCATGCGGTTGACAACCAAACTCCTACGGTTTGTACTCTCTTACCAACTTTGAAAGATAGTCATTCCCAAATAGATTTGCTTTATATTTTCGTATAATGTAAATCTTTTTCCCGCCTTTGACCTTCTAGAAACTTGAAAATCTTGCTCTTTTGATGAGAAGATCGAACAACGTTTAGTGAGACATTGCCATCCTCACTGAACTAAACTTTTTCTAATTTAGATCTTGTGCTTCAATCGTTGAACCGCCTTACCTTTGAAATGAAGACTCTTTGTCTTCAAAAACTCTGAAGGAGTTAGTGCTGAACTTTTATTAAGTTTGCTTATACTTGGGCTATTTTATGTTAAAATCTTATCAGAGACCGAAGGGCACTAAACTTACCAAACAAATATATTAACGAGCTATATAATAATATTGATATGTACGAATAAGCTAACCTGTGGAAACATGCAGAAGCAGCTTTAAGTTGACACATTTTTTAGCGAAGTTCAAAACGTATTTAGCCCCATAAGTATTAAGAGCTAGGGCAACGTCATATCTACAACAAACCAATAACGCATCAATAATTTAACAAATCTGGAAACACCATTAACAAATATTTCAAATTATTTAATTTCTCATGATCAAAAAAAAAAAAAAAATATATATATATATATATATATATATATATATATATATATATATATTTAATTTCTGAATTTAAGTGTATATCTCATGCCAAATATACAAACAAATTTTAACATAGTAAATTTTGTCAATGCATGTACTATTAGTCATTAATTTTGGTCCTTTTTGATCCAACTAGTCTAAACAAATTATTCACAATTTGTTCACCCAACAAAATCTTTCATGTTAAGAGCTAAACATATTTTATTTAGTCTACGTATGTAGTAAGTATATAACCTTTCATCAAAGTTGGTGGTCGCAGCGATATTAACAACAACATCAATGTCTCTCAACATTTCTGCTTTCAAACTGGGGTCTTGTAATCCTAAATCCTCTAAAGTGATATCCCCTGCCACCGGAGTAACTTTTTCCGCCAAAAACTTTTGCAGGTTTGCACCATGTTTCTCTTTCAGGACCTTAAACAAATCCTTTGCCACTGCCTATAAAGCATGACCATTAAATACATCAACATGCAAACAACATGGGTTTAGTGTAGCCACTACAAAAAATAAAACTTTTAGGTTTAAATGATACAAAAAAGTGTCATAAAATCCAATCTTTTACTGTCATTTTTTTAAAAAGTGTGAGCAAAAGCTTAAAATTTAATATTTAATGATAATTTTTATAAAACAAAATATGTAATAAAACTTAAAGACTGTATACACACACTTTTTTGTGTCACTATAAATACACTTTTATCTACTGGACTTATACCTACACTTTTTAAAATGCAGGAGATCGAAGCAGATAATTTTTTTAAGTGACACTCCTTTTGAATTTTTGGTGAAACCTTTTACTTTTAGTGACACATTTTTACTTTTGATGACACTTACATATGTGTCACTAGATGACAATTTTTGTAGTGAGAAAACTCATTACTCATATCATGAGAAAGGTTTATAAGTTCAAATCTCATAAATACATATTTGGCATATTAAAGAGAGAGAGAGAGAAAAAAAAAAGAGTTAATTGCATTTTTGGTCCCTGTGGTTTGGCCAAATTGCAGATTTGATCCCCAACTTTTTGAAAGTGCACCAGACGTCCCCATTAATATGTTTTCGTTGCATTTTTGGTCCCTGACCAACATCAAATGACTAAAATACCCCCATCACTATTTTCTTTTCAGTTTTTTNNNNGAAAAGAAAATAGTGATGGGGGTATTTTAGTCATTTGATGTTGGTCAGGGACCAAAAATGCAACGAAAACATATTAATGGGGACGTCTGGTGCACTTTCAAAAAGTTGGGGACCAAATCTGCAATTTGGCCAAACCACAGGGACCAAAAATGCAATTAACTCAAAAAAAAAAAGATTTGTCATTGACCACTGAGGGGTGCATAGTGTTAAAAGGACTTGTGAGTATCACTGAGGTCTCAAGTTCAATTCTTGTTACACTACAAGAAGATAAACATTTATTGACATATGCTATAATGATATAAAAAAAGTGTCACTAAATCTGACCTTTTAGTGACACTTTTTAAAAAATGTGGGTAAAAACTTAAATTTTGAGATTTAATGACACTTTTTACAGACAAAATGTGTCACAAAAGGCGAAAACTATGTGCTCACACTTTTTTAGTGTCACCATAAATAGACTTTTACCTAATGGACTTCTAACTATACTTTTTAAGTGTGGGAGAAGCACAAATTTTGTTTAGTGACACTTCTTTTACTTATAGTGACACTTTTTTTATGTGCAACTAGATGACAATTTTTTATAGTGTTCGTTGCAAACAACCTTTAAGTGGTCACGCAAACCTCCTGAAAGGGAGAGGTTTACTTTATTTGAGTCTGTGTGGCTGTGGATTCAAACTCCGCGAATTAGTCAGCCAAAAAGTCGGAAACCCATGGTTACGAGAAGAAGAAGAAGAAGAAGAACAAAAAAACTCCAAATCAAGAGCTGACCTCGGTGTTAAAGCGTTTCAAGGCAGCCGTAGCATCAGGGGCTCTAATGAGAAGATAAAGTTTCTTCACATTTGGTTGAACTCTCAATATCTTCTCCACAAAAACTGCAAGAATAGTTACACACAAATTAATATATACTAGTTCATATATATATAAAAGTTTACATACACACATCGATAACTTTTAATATACGCATTCAGCATTCTAAAAGACAACTATATATGAGCGCTTTTTGTCAGGAGATTTCTGTTTTAATAAATATTTTTTTCATAAAAACTCGGTGAATTCATTATCCAGAAAGGCATCAAATCACCCACGTTCATTAATTGACTCTCGCTAGAATGTTACCTTTTCCACTTTAAGCCTGTTAAAAGTTCCCTATAACACTGATTAACACGGGTTGAATCTAGATAACTCTCGTGAACAGATACATAATATCTTGAAAAAGTCTAAGACTCTTGAGAAGGTTAAGAGTTTTATGCATCGGCTTACGAATCCGCAACTTTTGTGAAGTTAGTAATATTTATCCCTTTTAGAAGGGATCTAGTAAGAAGAAAATGAGAAGAGTAAGAAGGATTTCTAGCCACACATTTCAAACAAGAGGGAGAATTTTAAGGGGAGATGCATCTATTTTGATAGATGAATCTGAAATGTGTGGTTGTGGTTTCTTATCGTAACTCTTCTAACATATACTATATGATTAATCATGTTATGGACGCACATATACACTCACGCGTATTCCTTTGTGTGGTCTAGTGACCCTTGTAACGTTATTTCACCTTGTTCTTTTCTACTTTCTCGTTCTGAGCTTTTTGCCAGCTTCTTTCTTTCGTTCAAAATAAAAATTCATGCATGAGAGAGAGAGAGAGAGAGAGAGAGATGTTACTTTTGGCAAGAAAACCAGTGCCACCGGTGATCAAGATGACTTTGTTCTCAAGAAAATCAACAATTCTACCCAACTCCATCATACAACAACTAGATAACGATCAATATAGACTCAGGTCCAGTCAAAATTGCCGGTTATCAGCGGTTTGCAAGAATATAGACTCCTGGATATGGTCTATATTCCTTGTTCTGCAGAGTTCTATTTGTACATGTGTTTATATGTGTGCATGTGTGCCCTAGAGAGAGATAAGGGTGCGAAGTTCACAGGAAGTAGCAAGTAATTATGGGTGAAGCTTATGCAGATTATATAAAGGTTACAAGTAGCATGTCTAATTCTCAAAAATATTTTGAAAATATAAAAAGGGTGAAGCGGTGAATATTGATAGAGTACACGAAACTAAACTTATATCCACTTGTTCGATTGTCCACCATATTTATTATTTTATATACAGAAAGATTGTAGACCCACTTGATATTTATATTTACGGCCGTTTAGTTCCGATCAAAGTTAACATACCATCATTAATTCAGCTTTAAAATACGTTACAAATATATTAAATATGATTGGTTTCAAAATGTAACGGTTACTATGAAGAATTTTCTTTACATTTATCATGGATCTATGCATGCATGATATCAGGAGTACTGCATTTATCATCTTCAAGTCCTAAGGGCATCCACTATGAGAGGTTCATGAAAAGGTTTATAAAATTTAAAGAGGTTTATAAATTGAGTCACCATAATGAGGTGAGGTTTATGATGACATGGAATGAAATAGGTCTAAGTTTATAGACCTTTTCATTGCAACTAAATACATGTAATTCATTTAATACCTCATTAAATTATAAAGTTTTAACAAGTTTAAGCATAGTGATAATAGGTTTATAAAATGAGAAATTTAAGAGCATATGACATGAAAATTATATAAACCTTTTTAAAAGGTTTACCATATGAGATGCTCTAACCACATATACGTTTTCTAGAAGGGACGTGATATTCTGACGGCTAACTTATAAATTCAAGGCAATTGAGGTGATTACAATAATACCCTCACAAATTGTTTACCTGTTTTTCATTAATGGTCTCTTCCAAGTTAATTTGTGCCCACCATTTTTTACACCAATTGTACGTGATCTTACAAATACTATAGTTGATTCAGTGGCGTGATCATGATTTGTCAAAACTGATCATGATATTTTGTTATCTCTATAACTTCTATCAAAATTGGTTGAATATGTTGGTAACTAATGATAGTGTCGCATGTGTATGCAACTGTGGATTCAAAACCCACAATTACGAGTATATGATGTTTGTGTGTTGTAATTTACAAATGATTATCTGCATGTATATATGGTTTTCTGACTTTTCTCTCATATTATATATAGTTTGTTGACTTATGATCAAATGAGAAGAACTCTTAAAATGAGAAGGATGAGAAATAACTATAACCACATATTAAAGATGCATCGACTTAAATTAGTTGCATCTCTAATATTTTAGATGCACTCTAATATATTTTCTAACAAAAAATTAGATGCACATACATATATTAGATTCGTTTTAGCAAGTTAAAAAAATCCTATGTATTTTTCGTCTTCTGCGGGTCAAATTTGTTGCAAGTACTACTTTGCATCGTTTTCACTTCAAGATTACTTTTGAAACTAATTGGGATGCATCTAAATGAATAGAGATGCATCTAATTCAAGTCGATGCATCTCAAATATATGATTATAGTTATTTCTCTTCCTTCTCATTATAAGTTTTCTTCTCACTGGATCCTTACCCATAGTTTGTTTAGGACTTTCCTAGTTTTATGATTTTCTGTTGGATTGTCTTTGTATATATCTTTTTGGCCCTTTGAGCTCTTTGGTGCTTGTGCCGGTTGGCTTATAATATCTTTGCACTTATATATATATATATATATATATATATATATATATATATATATATATATATATGACTTAGGATCAAATGAGAAATATAATTAAGATGAGAAGAATTAGAAGAAACTACAACCACAAATATTAGATTCATTCATAAAAATATATGCATCTCCCCATTATTTCTCTTTCCTTATTTGAAATATGTGGCTACAATTACTTCTCACTCTTCTCATTTCAATAATTTTTCTCACTAGATCCATACTCTATATATATAACAGCTAAATTTTCTACTGAATGATCAAGCAAAAAATGATACTCAATAATTGTGTCGTGCATTTATTGAATAGAGCCCATGGGCGTAAATAGTTTATGTACTGAATTTACGAAAGTGACTACTAAATAACCGTACGTGCATGTTGGTTGTAAAAAAAAATGAGAATATCACCTAAATTTGTAAGATCCATATGTATCAATTCTCTATACCTCCCTTTCTAGAAGATACATTTTTTTATTTTCATTGTAGGAATGTCACAATGAACCTATGTCAACTTATTTAGCTTATGTCTAACCAGTTGTTCCTTGAAATTAAAAATGAGAATTGATGTGTGGACGTAACTTGTAGATTCAAAAATGGGCCTAACAATATTAGAGTGACACCTGTAATTTAATTCAAAATTTCAATCTAACTCTTTTAAAGAATTGGACCTAAATTTGTATACCTAAAAATGAGGCTAACAATATTAGAGTGACACCCGTAGTTTAATTCAAAATTTCAATCAACTTTTTATTATGCCCGTTTTGCCCATCTTAAAGAAATTCCGAACTTTTAGTGTACTTTCTCTCAGAGTAGAAATCTCATTGGGTATGTTTGTAAAAATAGATGTTGCTGGTGTTGTTGTTGTTGTTGATGATGTAGCTAGTGCTAAAAAAGATTAAAATTATATTTTTCTTTTCGTAGTAGTATTTAGTAAACTAGCTCTACTTGTAGATTAAAAGTGTAAAATGAAATATAATCTCCAGCATCTTTATAAAAGTTGGATAATGGAACTTATTTTTTGCGAACTTATTTTTCTAAAATAATCCACAATCTTAATTTAACAAACTTGACCAAAGCTTATTTTTTCAACAAAATAATTTTAAGTCTCTATAATCTTCCACAACCTCTCGCGTCAAACATGCCCATTGTCTTCTATTTTTGCTGGAATTATTTTTATTTCTCATGTATATGTTGCTTCTTTTCCATAAATCTTTTCTTAATTTTCATAAATACAACATGACACAATTACTGTACCCTTTTATTTGAAAAGCATGTCACAAGTTGTCCTTATAAAAACACTTTCTTACATGATCAATGACAAATTAGATAAACGCATGAGTAAATTACATAGATGGTCCCTGTGGTTTGCTCAAAGTTTCACCCACAGTCCCTGAAAGTTAAAAGTTGCACAGATAGTCCCTATCTCTGAAAAGAATAACACTAATGGTCCCTTTTTTAACTGTCGTTAAGTGACTTCCATTATAATTTACACGTTGGTCCCTTTTGGTTAAATATCGTTGCATCGTTTATCCTTTATAATAACGGCCGTTTATAACTTAAAGTTTTTCGAATTTTTCTTACGATTTCATCCGTTTTTATACGTTTTCATGCGTTTTAATCCGTTTTCGTCCGTTTTTATACGATTTCGTCCGTTTTTCTTACGTTTTCATCCGTTTTCATGCGTTTTTATACGTTTTCGCTCGTTTTTCTTACGTTATTGTCTGTTTTCCTACGTTTTCATCTATTTTTATCCGTTTGGGTCCGTTTTTATACGTTTTCGCTTGTTTTTATATGTTTTCCTTTATTTTTCTTACATTTTCATACGCTTTTATCCTTTTTTATATGTTTTTATACGTTTTTATATGTTTTCGTTCGTTTTTAAACGTTTTCTTACATTTTCATCGGTTATTTTTATGTTTTCATATGTTTTTCTCCGTTTCCTTCCGTTTTCATTCATTTTTATTCATTTTCGTCCGTTTTTATACGTTTTGGTCCATTTTTATACGTTTTCGTCTGATTTATAAGTTTTTGCTCATTTTTCATCAATTTTTATCCGTTTTCATAAAAATGAATAAAAACAGAAGAAAATGAATAAAAACAGACGAAAATGAATAAAAACAGACGAAAATGAATAAAAATGAATAAAAATAATCGATGAAAATGTAAGAAAACGTATAAAAACGAACGAAAACATATAAAAACGTATGAAACGTATAAAAATGGATAAAAACGTATGAAAATGTAAGAAAAATAAAGGAAAACATATAAAAACAAGCGGAAACGTATAAAAACGGACCCAAACGGATAAAAACGGATGAAAACATAGGAAAACAGACAATAACGTAAGAAAAACAAGCAAAAACGTATAACAACGCATGAAAACGGATGAAAACGTAAGAAAAATGGATGAAATTGTATAAAAATTGATGAAAACGGATTAAAACGCATGAATACGTATAAAAACGGATGAAAACGTAAGAAAAATTCGAAAAACTTTAAGTTATAAACGACCGTTATTATAAAGGATAAACGATGCAACGATATTTAACCAAAAGGGACTAACGTGTAAATTATAACGGAAGTCACTTAACGACAATTAAAAAATGGACCATTAGTGTTATTCTTTTCAGAGATAGGGACTATCCGTGCAACTTTTAACTTTCAGGGACTGTGGGTGAAACTTTGGGCAAACCACAGGGACCATCTATGTAATTTACTCTAAACGCATTATGCATGAATTAGAGATCTTAGGGCATCCACTATTATAAACATTTGTAAAAGTTTATAATTGTGTTATGACATTAATTTATAAACCTTTTTCTTTTACAAACTTATCCCTATTATGTATAAACCGTTTTAAGTTTTATAGACATCTCATATAATTCAAATGTAATAAATTATTAAAAGGTTCAATATCCTAGTCCTTTTCATGATACATAAGCTTGAAATGGATGTTTACTATGGTTTACAAGTGTTTAGACATCTTCATAATTTTATAAACATATTCATAAACCACTATAGTTGATGCCCTTATGTCACACTGGCTTCACGTCTAAAACTCATCCACAAAGATTATCTGTAGATCTAATAAGAAGTAAAAAAGGCGTATATATTTTTTGAGTATGGGTTTTGAGGTTTTAAATGTTAATAATGGGATGGTGACAAGATCTTCAAAAAACAGTGACATATATTGGTTCAGAGTTCCTAAAGTTGTGATTGGAACAACTATAACTTCGGGTATTTTAGTGAAACGAGCGGGGGTAGTTAGCAGTAGCAGTAGGTGATAGTGATTGTTGCTTATTTTACTAAAACGTGTTTAGTAATGTAGCTGTAATTATAAAAGTAACAGCTAAACAAAACAAAAATGCTAAATGTTTGTTTATGTAACAACCTGTACTTTTCATCAAGGTATTTATTTATCTCTACAATATCTATATAAGGTATTTTCACAGGAAATTTTTTGCTTTATTACATCCTAACTAACTTACATAGCCCACTAGACGTGCTCACGCAACTACCAATGCCAAATATCTTTATGTTTATATCATGTAAACTCCTCTGGTATGTCAAGTCTAAGTTTAAACATCATTTTATCAACTATACTATCACTATAACTTACTATTTTCAACATAGTACCAAAACAAGCCCTATCCGGTTACGGTTATTTCTAAACCCTAATTTCTTATCTAAACTAGTTTGAAAGTATTTAAGGCTTATATATAAGTTATATTAGCTACATTACCTCCCCTAAACCCTAGTACAACTATCTAAAGCTCAGTATAACAGTCCTTTAAGCACAGAACACTAATTAGGTCATTTATGCCCCTAAACTAGGCCTAAACCTTACCATTTCTTTAGTACAAGCTACAACCACTTAATAAATGATTTCTAAACCTTAATCCTAGTCACTAATCACTCCCTAAACCCTAATCTAAGTACTAATCCCTAATCTAAACCCTAATCAAACCCTAATCTAGCTTAAGGCCTAAACTAACCTTAAACTAGTTTTAAGCTACCAACCTAGCACCACCACATCAAGCAACCTACAAGGCAGCTCCATCACCACCTTGTCACCCCAAGCTACCACCCTACCACCTGAATAGTAGCTTACAAATAGCTTATGCAGCTCCTTGTGTTCAAAACATCACCGTACCACCACTACGGCCAATCACACCCTTCCACCACCCCTAGCTACTACCATAGCCCAACATAGTCACCCACTAGCTGCTAAGAGTCACCACCTACTGTCTCTTAACCACCACACCAAGTAAACTTGGCCAATACTCCTTCTCAACCCCAATAAATACCACGCAACACATTAATTTTCAAAATCTCCCACCACCACTTCTCCACCTTCAATATCTGGTCCTAACAGTAGTATAAGGTCTATAGGAAGCTAAGAAGTCGAGATAACTGATGAGTGTGTAAATATTCATCATTTTTGTCTTATCTGGACTGCCAAAACATCCAAAAACACCCAAATATGCATCAAAATACTGAAAATATCCCAGGGTTGTGTTTTATATGTTTTAGATGCAAAATGTTTGAAAACAAATGAAAAACGAACAAAGTTTGCACAATTGGCAGTTTCAGTCCCTCAACTTTCAAAACTTGTCAAATCTAGTCCCTAAGCATTTATTTTGAAAGAAAAGTCAACCAAAGTCCTTTAGAAATCATAAGTTGTCATAATTAGTCCTTTGATGAAAATTTTCAAAAGTTTACAAGTTTAGTCCCTGAACTTTGCAAAAATGTCAAAAATAGCCCCTGGGATTAAAATCTTTTGGAAATTAACAATTATGGTCCTTGTATTATGAAACTTTGGCAAAAATAATCATTGGGTGAAAAGTTTGGTGAAATTACAAGATTGGTCCCTGAAGTTTCAAGTTTGGCAGAAATGGTCCCTGGAAATTCAAAAGTGGAAATATTCAACATTGGTCCTTTGGTTATTGAGACTTGGCAAGAATGACCCCTGGGAACACTTTGGAAGCTTGCCAATTCAGGTCCTTCATCGTTGCAAAAATTACATAATTAGTCCTTGTGAAATTTACAAACCAAACCGGCCCTTTGTTATTTCTATAACCTCATAAATCCAAATCCAGCCCATCTACACAACCAGTCCACCCTTGGCCCATGTTTTCCCCTTGGCCCAACACCAAAACCAACCAAACCCTTTTATAATAAAAACCCTGTACCCCATGTTTGACCCTAGTCAAACATATCATCACCTTCACCCCTTCCCTCCCCAACTTGCAGCCATCACCTCACCACCCCCCACCATCCCTGTCAATTCACACCGCCCAAACCACTCACCACTCTCACCTAACAAGCCAAAACCAATTAATGCTACCACCCCCTTGCTATATAATTAAGCAATTTGCAGTTTTTCTTTTTGGCGCCAAAACATTTCAATGGTCAGGATCACCCTTCTCTAAATCCAATGGCTCAGATTTTTGATGGGATTTACTCAGAGACATTCAAGGAACCCAAATTTCAGGCTATAAATAGAAGAGAACAGTAAAGACCAAAGTGTGTAGATTTTTAGCTAAATTTAGTATCGTAATTGTAATTTTCAAATTTCTAGTGTAATTCAAAGCTTTTAAATTGTATTTCTAGTGATCTCAGTGTAACTCAAACCTGTTTTAATGTTAAATTTCAGTTAATCTTAAAGAATTCAGTTTATGCAATCTTTAAATTCTTATGTTTATTTAAGTATTGTTTCTAGTCATTGATCTGGACTTTAGGTTCACATAAGCTCCTAGAAAGCTTTAATCCAGCTTTTAGTTACCTTAAAATTAGTGTAGATTCAAAAAAGTCAAAAATACAAAAAAATTAAGAAAAATACAGTGAAAAAAAAAAGAGAGAAAGAAGAAGAAGATGGCTGGAGCATGGTTTATTTTGGATGGCCATGGGTTAGGACTCCATGGGGAGTGTTAGGACTTGGTAATTGGTCTATGGTTCACTTGGAATTGGCAGGAGTGCACATTGTGAGCTTCTTGTACCATTTTTACTTTTTACTATTTACTGCTTAATCTAGCTTGTCTCTGTGTTATATATGCTTGTTTAGTATAAATTATCACTTTAAATCAGTTGTTAGTTTGGTGTAACTTATTTTGCTTAGAAATCTCATTTAACTGTTAGAGTAGCATAACATAGACTCTTAGGTAATTGCTGTGTTAACCAGTGTTTATGTGTTTAATCTAGCTTGTAATATCACATTAAGTCATTTTGGATCAGTCTCATAAGCTCAATCATCTATTTGCCTCACAAATCTCACAACATTCTATACAAAAGGAGTGTTTGGTTCTTGAGTGATTTTTATGTTCCATTGTGCTTCAGTGTATGCCCTTGGTCAAAACATGTTCCATTAGGTGTTATTAGGACAGTCAAAACATAAAAATCAGTACTTGTTAGTTAAAAAGTCAAATCTTAGTTTATTCTCTTTTTTTTTTCACTGTCAAAGATTTTAACACCTCATTCACTCATTTTAGTTCAACATTTGTTAGGATTGCTGAAAATGATCTTATTGTAGCTTATCTTTACATAATTAGTCATTTGGAATCATTTGAAATTCACCAAAGTCAAAATTTGCATGTTCTTTCAAAAGTCAAAATCCACAGTGAAAAAGTTTTTGAATAAACTTGCCCATTTTCTCTAGGCCTTAACATTAGATTTTAGACTTTGTGCTTTTTAAGTATTAATATTTGGTTGCTAATCTTCATTAGAGTATTTTTAGTTATTTTTATCTCTAGGGTTAAACTGCTTATTTGCTACCTTTTATTTAGTACTTTTTTGTAAAACTGCCCTGTGCACAGTCTTACTAGGCTACTTCATAACCACACCAAGAGCTTATTGGTGGACCTTAGCTTGAGAAAATTAGTTTTTGGGAAGATCTCATGGCTTACTTGTAGGATTTAGGTTTATCTTTGGCTTTAGAGCTTATTTATTAAGCTAATTTTGAGCTTGCAACTTGTGCCATCTCACCCATTACACTGCTTCATCAGTGTTTAAGAGCAAATTCACAAGCTCATCACAAGCTAACCTGTGGACCCCACCAATTGAGGATTGGCTTTTTGGAAAGCTCAGCTAACCAGCTTTTTACCCCAGTGCTTATTTTGGGCTTTGGCACCCTTGCCCCTAGCTTAATCTCAGCTTATAAAAGCCTGCAGACCTGTGTGGATCTGTGATAATTTTGAAGTGCTTATTTGCTTATTGTGGTTCACTCAGTGTGTTTCCTTGCATATTTTAGCTTCTTTCCAGTTTATTTAACTTATTTGTTTCCAAAATCATCCATGGTTCTCAGTATTTAGCTTATTTAGAGCTTTTTCTCATTTAAAAATCCAAAAAAATCAATCTGTGGGAATTATAAGCACATAAACTACTTATTTTTTAGTCTTAGCAAAAGTGCTTTTGTAAAAGTTCCATATTTTCAGTATATAAACATTTCTCAAAAAGAAAAATCACAAAATCTTCACTTTTAAGAAAGTGATAGCTTCTATTTAAGCCATTTGGCTTATTGCTCAGCTTTTTCAAAAGGAAATTTTAATTTTTATATTTTTCATAATTTCCTTACATCTTGTAATATTTCCAGTAATTTTCTTAGATTTTTATCTTTTTATTTAGTATTTATAATAATTAATAATAGTTAAAATAGTTTTAATAAAAAAATCAAAAAGAAAATCCATTTCTGTTTATTTTTAATCTCTGGTCTATTTTTATATTTTTCCTAGGTCTTATTAATTATTTAGTATTTTTAGAAAATATTTTCATAATTATTACTGTTCATTTGCTATTTATCTTAATTAAATTAGTTTAAATAGTTCTTAATTAGTAATTAAGTAAATAATTAATAAAATAGTGTAATAATAGTTTTTATAAACTTTTTATAATTTTTTAGGATTCCTAAGATGGTTAATTAGTTTTATAAAATATTTCCTATTTTTCTAAGTCATTTTTAGTATTATTAGTAATTTAAATTAGTTAATTAGTTAATTAATAAGTAATTAGTAATTAATTAATATTAAATTCAGAAAAAGACTAAAATACATATTTTTAGTTTTTATAATATTTTTAAGTTATTTCAGAGTTTTTAAAAATAAATTTTCATTTTCTTAGTTTTATTTATTATTATATTATAATTAGTTTAACTTAAATAGTTATTATAAGTATTAAATAGTTTTAATTAATATTAAATATTAAAATAATCAAAAAAATATTTTTCTTTTTAAAAAATTTTCTTTTTATATTAAGTTTGTAAAAAATTCAATTTCACCCCCTGTAGTTTATTTTTGTGTAATTCTCACTTTTCCAGCACGCATTTGCATTTTACTACATTTTAGGTTTATCTGATTTCCTGTAATTATTAATATTGTTTCATTATCTTAATTCCAAAAAATCATTAGTGTAAATTAAATCTAAATCATTATCTGGTTACTATACCTAAGTCACTCATTCCCATAACGTTTCAAAACACAATTTCAATCTCGTTGGGATATAACGACCCGTGAACACACTGTGCTTTTAACGGATTATAAATTGATCTCTCCTCTCTCAGATTTGACTTGTTGACCACACCTGGTTAACTGGTTAGTTTGGGAGGAGTCAAATTTTGGCGCCGCTACCGGGGAGGTTGTTGCGTGTTTTCAAAAACGTTAAGTTTAGTGATTTTCAAAACCCTCCTTGTACAAATCACATCACTTTGTAAATTTTTGTAAAAATCTTAATCATATTAGAAAAAGTCATTAACACTTTTCCTAAAGTGTTAACAACACCAAAAAAATCAAAAACAACAAAACAAATCGTGAAGTTAAATTACTTCGTTTTCTTTAAGATTACAACCTATACAGGTGGAATACGAAAGTTCTGACATTAAATTGCGAACTGAAGAGAGATACATTCCTTCTCTCCCGCCTCCCTGCGAGTAGTCTTAAAGGAACGATTTCGGTTAACGAATCGATTCCAAAAATAATTTCCAAGTTTTTTCACACACACCCGAAAAGCCAAAAACATTTGTTTTCTTGTTAATAATAATTACATAAAATATTACCACCGCAAATCAAGGCAGAATACAACCCAACTTGGTGTATGACCATTAATAAGTTCCCAAACTAAAGATTAAAACTTGCCATTGTACTCTTGTGATTGGTGTACCTTTTTCAAAGAAGCCAGTCATATTGTGGTTATTGATTTAAGTTCACTGTC
>LBNU01007198.1:23693-65981 GCA_014162995.1 Artemisia annua
TGCTCGTTTTAGGCTTTTTGGTTGACTTTTGTGCTATTTATGCAATATCCGTCCCTGCACGATCACAAACACAAAAACAAGATATCTTTGGCATTTCGCGTTAGTTTTTGGTCTTATACACACTTAAACTAGGGTCAAAAACATGTGTAAAATAGCACACATCATGTGTCTTGGTGTGTGCAATGCTTTATACTATTCTCGTTGGGGTCTTGTCTTGAATATGTGTCTATTTTATGCATGCTCTAACCATCACATTTTTCTTTGGTTATCTTGTATGAATTTTGGTGTGTCCAGAACATAATGACTGACTCCCACACTCAAGGATCCTCAACCACTCAATCTACTGTACCTTCTCGTACAGATGACGAGATCTTGCCTCACCAAGATTGGGTTCCGATTGGGAAAAGCAACTGCTATCTCAAAGCTGTCAAGCCTAATGATAATCCTATCCTCAAAATTGCCATGGATATTCTGAAATAAACGACATTTTTCCCGGCATTCACCGCATCCTCAACCATTCCTTCTATCTATATACAACAATTCTGGAACACCATTCGGTATGATGGTGCATCAGGGGCTTACAACTGTCAGCTAGATGAACAGTGGGTAACCATCACCAAAGAGACTCTCGGGAGTGCACTCCAGATCTTGCCCACTGGAGATAACATAGTTTACACACCACCACCTAACCCTGATACGCTTATCAAATTCATTGATGAATTAGGTTACCCCTCAAAGGTTGTCACCCTGTCCTCTATCTCCACATATGATCTATATCAACCCTGGAGGGCCATCATCACACTCATCAACCTATGTCTTACGGGTAAAACTTCGGGTTATGAAAGACTCAGAGCTCCAGCACTTCTGATACTTTGGGGAATTGTAAACCAGAAAAACATTGATTTTGTAGAAAGAATATGGGAAGAATTCACTCACTCCATTCACTCTTTCCTGGAAGACAAGGCAAAACTGGCTGCTAACAGAGACAGCAAAAAGAAATCTTCTAGACTTCTCATTCCCAGCATCAAATTTACCAAGCTCATCATTTCCTCCCTACAACGCACACTTCACTTTCCTACCAGAGCCGGCTCACCACTCTATCAGTCTGAAGATGAATATTCAGTGGGCTTCCTGAAATACGCCAGGGGTACCTCCAACATAATTTTCGGCATGGCTATTCCCGAGCCATTGCTCACAAAACAAATCCTGGAAGCTCCTTACTACAACCAGTATGTGGAACTGATGCAAGCAAGTCAAATTGCATCTGCCAGCGAAGAAAAAACTCACACTCAGTCTGATAAACCTAAGTCTAAGAAGCGCAAGAGCCAATCTGAGTCTTCAAAACAAGTCAGTAAGAGCAAAGATAAGGGCTCTAAGAAAACCAGAACAAAGGATACGCTAAGAGATGTCAGCCCTGAACCTGAAGACACTCAAAATATTGAAGAAATGATGATGCAAAGAGCAGTGGAAGAAAGTCTGGCTGGTGCAGGGAAGCCACCAAGCCATCCAGTCGGGGGTGTAAGCATCAAGGAACCTGAATCTGGGAAACTGACACAAGTACCACATGTTGAGGGAAAAGGCAAGGATGTCATTGTCGAGGAACAGGCAGCACACACATTGTTAAAAATCTCAACACCAGAACCCAAATCTGCAGCTTCCCAATACATTCTCAAGAGACGGTCTCCCGAACCCTCTGCTGAAAAGACCGTCTCTAAATCCCTAAGTCTCGAACCTACAGGAGAATCAAGTGAAACAGACTCTGAAACTCATCAATCACCTAAACTGGAAAGCTCTACAGCCCAAGCAGAAGAAGTGTCCAGTGATATACCTCATCAAGAGCTGGAAAAGGCAACTGAAGCGTCTTTAGAGACGTTTCATTCAGATTTTATTCCTAATGTATATCCTGAGGTACAAGATACCCTCAAGATGAAATCGGATGACTAGAAGATTGCTGAGGAACCTGATAGCTCTACGGGTACCCTTGCATCGTTTAGAAACTTTGAAGCATACGGTGATCAGTTCCTTGTTGACAAACCTTCTGAATCAGAGGCCGACAAATCAGGAGAAGAGCATGAAGAAGCAATATCCATGGTCGATGTCCCAGTTCAGCAAGACACATCAACCACTCCTGCCACTTCAATGCCACTAACAACACCTTCTGAAACAACCAAAGCTACGGGTTCCACACCTCCAATCACCACAGAAGCTACAACAATCTCTACTACTCCAGCTCCTAAGGTCACCTTGGAAAGTCTAGCAACCCAAGTGGATGATATACTCCAAACGGCAGCTAACGTGGTCGATGAGAACCTAACGATCAATGAGAGACTGTCAGCTCATGCTAAAGACATCAAAAGTATTCTACAGCTCAACCTATCTCAAACCCTCAAATATCACGACAACAGACTACGCAAACTGGAACAAATCAAGATTGATCGTCTCATCACTGATACCATCAAAGATCAGGTTCAGGAAGCTGTAAGCTATGCCATGGAAGCTCCTCTCAGATCAAGGTTCAAAGATCTCTCTACATTCGACATGAAGCTGATCTTACAAGAGCGTATGTTCGAGAACATGCAATACCAGGGTCATGAGGCACACCGTAAGCTGTATGAGGCTCTTGAGGGTTCAATCCTTCAAGATAATGCTGAACAACATCATCGTGACATGGAGAAGGAAAGGAAGAGAAAAAGAAAACAGCAAGGTCATCACCAACATCCTCCTTCATACCCACCACCGCCTCCACCTCCTGGGTCATCTGGACCCTCAGGTCCTTCAGGACAGTCTGGAAGCTTTGGAACTATGTCAATGCCACCACCACCACCCTCTTCATCAAGGAAGCCACCTCCCAAAAGATCTGACAAAACATCATCATCATCAAAGCAAACTCCACTCGCAACACATGCAGCATGGACTACTATCGACACTGGAAGAGCCAGTATGACCTCACCAGCTCATACCGATCAAGTGATTAATGAAGTATCGATTGTGTCTCATACTGCAGAAGACTCAGACGATGATGAAGATGATGCTTCCACATCCCAGATATCTCAAAAGGATGAATGGTGGGAATCAATCTCCAGATCTGATGACGCTCCTCATGTCAAACTTTCCAAAGAAGAGCTGCAAGCTTGTATCAAGCCAAAGACCGCTAAGCTACCAACAACTGAGCCGACCTGGTCAGTGTCACCATCAGATCAGCCAGCCTCTGACAATAACTGGGTCAATACAATTGCCAACAGCTTCATTCCTCCAGCTGATAACTCCTTGCTCTCATAAACCGGAGATATGGGGTCGTTTATTGCATAGTTCTGCAAGGAGCAAGGAATCAGCAAATTGACTCAGAAATATCTGGAAGGCCCAGCATACAACCTAGTCAAGGTCTTTCATCCTGATGTGACTCATCTTCAGTTCTAAATGGAAGAATGCCACAAGCTGTTCAACGATCAAGTCAATGAAGTAGTTACTCAACATGACTACAGCACACCACTACCATTGGGTGGGTCTCCAGGGCACGTCACTATACAGGCCGACTTCTTCTTCAACAAAGATCTTGAATATCTTAGGTTTGGAAATAAGCAACGCAAGTATGCCCTATCCATCACCAAGATGAAGGCGGCTCGATACTATGATAATGGTCTGGAACAGATGGTACCGGATGCAATGTGGATTGATGAAGAGTGTGAGTATGATCTTCCAGCAGCTTTGGGCATATCACATTGGTGGTTTAAGAAGTAGGAATTCTACGTTGAGAGATTCAAAGCCAAAGGTGACAAAAGTTTGTTCGTTCCCCTCTTCAGATCATCAGTGTAGTAAGTGTCAAGATTCACTCCATCTATGGATACGACTACCTAAAGTCCATTGTTCTTCGACGTGCGGATCTGAGGGACTATGAGATCAGTGAAGGTGACTTTAAGCATCTCCGGGCCAATGACTTCGAAGACCTGTATCTACTGCACATCCAAGGAAAATTGCATCATCTACCACCAAATGAAAAGAAGACACTTGCATTTGCTGTTCTTCACTGGATGAGTGGTCTAGTCATAAGGAAGCGAGTTGAAGACCTACAGCTTGGGATTGAAAGCTACCAGACACAACTGAACCTCACCAAGCCGCAATGGGAGATTGGTAACGTGGAANATAAGGAAGCGAGTTGAAGACCTACAGCTTGGGATTGAAAGCTACCGGACACAACTGAACCTCACCAAGCCGTAATGGGAGATTGGTAACGTGGAACCAGTAGCAGATTTCACCGTCATTAACTCTCCAAGAGCTGTGGTGTACAGAAAAAAGTACAACGTTCGAGTGGTTATGCGTAGTGATGAATTACACAAGTTCAGTGACGGGACGTTGGAAATGGTCGATGAAGCACTAGACTTTCATGCGAAAGAATATCAAGTCTACTCTAACAGGCCCGGAAGATACACAAGCCAATGAACTGATCATGACTTGAAGATGAACCTTGAATTCCTAAAGGCCATTCGTCCCCGCATGAAGATAAGAAGAATCTACCGTAGTCTAGAGTGCTATGTGGGAGGCAGAGTTCGTGAGGGTGACTACATGCTTCTCCAAAGAACAGTATGAAGCATCGTGCTGGATTTTGGTTATCACCCAGTTTTACCTTATTTGGGGTAATGTAATATGACAATTTGTGAACTCTTAATATTTCTGAAATATATAATGTTTTGAAGTCGTATGTTTTTCACTGTGTGCGGATTATCCGAAAAGTTGTACGCTTCAGTGCAACCTTTCTAGTAAAAGAAGAGAAGTCTTCTTTTCCCAAAATCTCTTTCTTCTAAAATTCTTCAAAAGAGATTTTGTGGTGTACAAGATGGCCATCGGTCTTGAATTTTCTCGAATACGTTACCGCTCACATTAATGGCTATTAAACGTTAAAATTGAAAACGGGTCATTAATTAAGGGGGAGCGTATTTGCTCAAAATTTCTGTACCTTTAAAAACTTTTTGCACCAGCAGCAACAGTGAAAACCGAAAAGTGTCTCAAAATAAATAAAAGTTTAAAATCTTATCACATTTCTCTCCAAAGCTTTTTTGAAAATCATTTAAATCAATTGGGATCACAAAATCTCAAAAGATTTGAAATTTAATGATCGGGGGAGAGAATGTGATTTAAATATGAAAACTGATTTAAAATTGATGTTTTTGGAACTTAAAAGAATCTTTTTGAACTTACGAGAACGCTCCCTTATGTGCTAAAATATTAAAGATTTTGGATTTTAATCAAAGCACATATTAAGGGGGAGCAAGTGATTAAATGTGATGTTTTTGGACTTGAAAAGATGTTTTTGGACACAAAAGTTCGCTCCCGTATGTCCTAAAATGTTAAAGATTTTGGATTTTAATCAAAGCACATAATAAGGGGGAGCAAGTGATTTAAAATGATGAATAAATGATCTCGAACGTAAGCTCACCAGTATGTGCCAAAGTGTTAAAAACATTAAAAAATTGATTCAATCAATGTGCACATATTGAGGGGGAGCAAGTGGCTAAGAGTCTTTCACGGGATTTTACAAAATCAAGTAGAAACCGTGAATGGATTATGACTCAGAATTGACTCATGAATTGATGAAACACAAATGTCAGAATTCGAAAGGATTTATCCAAGTAGAAAAGTACCGTTTCGAGAAGCTCTTCTTTGATGTATACTTTGACGGGTCTAACTTCCTTTTCAAGGAATGTTAACAACATCAAGTTAGTTATTAGGGCTAGTTATCACCTAAAAGCTGATAATGGATCCCTTTAACTAAGCAACGTAAACGTGTCCCTAGGGTATATGTCTATTAAGAGTAGATCAATTCAAAAAGTGCAACTCACCCCGACATGTGCTAATTTCTTTCTACCTTCTCTGGGCACATGTTAAGGGGGAGCAATTAAAATATGATAAAACTCTCAAAGTGTTAACAAAATGTGTTTCTTTATCATAAACAGTTTGAGAGAATTTTCAATGATTTGGTTATATGGCGATTATGGAAAGATACCAAAAGACCGACCACTTTAATTTAATGCATGGAGTTATAAGGATGGTAAGGTTAGGTATATATTCCCATGATCCACCAGAACCGGAGGGATCTTCCCAGGGACAATCCAATAGATAGATTAGAAGTCCTTAGGAATGATTGAAAAAAAAGTAGAAAAGTGAGAAAGGGAAAAGTTCCGACTGAGACTGAGCTAGGACTGGAACAAACCCAACAAGGTTCGAGTAATGAAGTCTCGGTAAGCACTAAAGTGGTTGAAGAATTAAAAAGAAATGAAATGATAAAGGGTGAAAAGAAATAGCCCTCCTATTAGTCAACCTTAGGGCAGAAACCGGGTTCAATTCATATGCTACTGATTGTTACCAAGGTAACGTCGGTATTGAAGAAATTACGTCATGGACCCAGTGACGCACTGCACTAAACCCTCCAGCCACTCAAGTTCTCTCAAAAGAGCTTGTTTCAATCTCACGGGGAACCTATGTAAACTATCGACTTGTCTCTTAGAGCTAGTTGATATTGAAACATGAGACCCCTCCCTAGTCTCCGAATAGGATAACCAAATGTGCACTTATCGAGTCTAGAGCCAAGAGATGCATCAAAAGATCTCATAGGAACACTTGATACTCATACACTGGTGGTTCAACATTAAGGACACCAGTTGTAATATTTTGAGTCCTACACAGATCTTAGCAATCTGCCAAGAACACTTATGAGGGAATATACTCATGTATTTCCCAATGATTGAGTGGAAATTCCTGCTAGGGTCAACATCAAACAGCCCTGACAACAGGTCACTTCGGTAATCACTTGTGGGTTACGCTTAGTGTGTACGACGGTGTTCCAAAAGGTCTACAGTCGTGGGGTGATCTCCATCGACTCACCTAATCGGTTGTGTACTTCGGTATGTCAGTGAAAGCCCTTTCGGGGGCATCCGATTAGGAACGTCCTTAGTAAGGATTAGAGAAGGTCTTCACACTATGCTGTTGACGATCTCGAAATCCGAACTTGTAAGTGTCGGTATGTTTATTACTAACTAGTTTTATGTAAGTCAACATACCAAACTTATCATGATCACCATCATCACTCTAGTTCCACATGATCATACCAACATCTAAAAGGAGTCATCAGAACTGGTCAACCGTGAAGATCTACTCAACAAAGATGTATGAGCATGTTGGAAAGGCGTAATCACTCCAAAGATAAAGAAGTTGACGACTAATGTCGATTGCTGAAAAGATGCAGATTCATCATCTCATGCTTACACTTCAACATCATAACTCAAGATATCATGATCAAGGAATGGGCTTCGACTATGCTTCCACAACACTGATGCAGAAGATCATGATCCAGAAAAGTGTAAGAATGACATCACAAAGACAATCACAACATCACAAAGAGACACATACACTTAAAGATGACTTGAAGCTAATTATATAGATGAAGAGCGAAGAGCAAAGTCAAAAGATCATCATATACATCAAGGAAGTCATCTTGAGTCGTTTATCAATGAAGAATCAACAACCACGAGCTACAAAAGAATCTACAAAGATCTCAATGCAAGAATTCAAGAATTTTTCCAGGGGTGACCTCCCTTAGGGGGAGATTGTTAGGAATACGCTTTTTGTTTAAGAAAGATTTGGTCACCCCATATATGATTAAGCATTGTTTAGCTCGTAGTAGTTACAATAGTTAGTTAAACGTAGTTTAGAAGTAGATTAGTTCGCGGAAGAAAGACGGGTCTTTACCCACTGTATACCTGATCCGAAGCCCAAGTGGCACGCCCAAGTGGCAAAACCCATGTACATATAAATACCATCTCCATCCTTGGAGAGGGTAAGCATTCTCATAATCTCATTTTCTTTTTTTTTGGTTTTCTCTCTAAGGCTTCATCTCTTTCTCTCTCTAACTTTCTATCTCTACATTTATTTCTTTTCTTTCTTATGAATAACGAACCATAACCACATGTATGAGCGTGTTTGTGATGTTATCTAGTGTTCTACATGGTAGTTAGCCTGAGAAGCGTAACAATAGTTTAGGAGTTTTACTCTATGTTGTACGGAAACGCCGTTGGGGTGCCATCTCCCGTACCGGAAACGTTTCGGAAACAGGAAACAGCTAGAAACGCCCGGGAACGCGCCTAAAACGTTTCATGCTGACTAGAAACGCGAGTGTTGAGCAGGAAACATTTGGGAAACGTTTATGGGCCTTTAAAACGTGTTTCTGAGTCATTGTTGGTGTCGAGAAATGTCCTTGCATTTGTTGATAATTTTTCGGCATCCACCATCGTTGGTGGTTGCAAACTTGCAGTGGTGAAGAAGACTTTTAATGGAGAAGATATTAAAAAAGAGAGATGTAGAAGACATAAGAAAGAGAGACTATTTCTCGGGAATAGGGAGTATAGATGAAAAAAAAGCATGCTCTTCCCAATATGATACTATTAAGTACACTGTAGTTTTGGTTCTATTTATATTATTTATCTATGAACATATTAGTAAAATATAAATGTTATTGATATGGTTTTGTTTAAAATTTAAATGTTATTGATGTACTCATAGTAGTTTTGTTTAAGAAACATCTAAACGGTTTTAAATTTGTATGGAACTTTCAAATAAATCATTTGTATGTGGATAAATATAGTTTTGTAGTCATGTTGATTTGTAATGTCATTTTGATGATTAACAATTTGATGTTGGATGTTTGATGTTTATTTATTTTATTGTTAATTATATATATAAAATTATATAAAATACACAAACATTTCTAGCCGTACCCGTTTCTTAAATTTTGGGACATTGCGTTTCTAAGTACCCGTTTCCGTATCCGTCCCCGTGCAACATAGGTTTTACTTACCTTAGGTTATGTTGAAGTAGGAGTTTTCTGATATCAGATTTTTTTCCCTGCTGTCTTGCAAGTAACTTTACAGTTGATTATGTATAGGTAAACTATTTAAGTAATAAACAATGAAGGTCTATGGTGCATTCAATACAAAACTTATAAAATATAAGAGCGATGACGATGGTGCTAAATGTATTTCTATTTTGAAAACCAAAATTAGTTAGCCTATTCATTTGATTAGTTTCTTTAATGTTCCTTCTGAAAATAATATAATTTCGTGTAACAATGAATGGGCTACATAACTGGACATGGCAAAAGGAATTTTGAAAACGCTCCTACGATATCTTCTTTTGTAGTGCATCTGTTGTTGAAGAAAGAAAAAAAATAAAAAAGAATAATAATTTTGCTGTTTCAAAAAAAATCCATTTAGTGCTATGGTCATCGGCGCCGCATTTGTCATCTGTTAGAGCCTTGGCAGTTTCACAGCCTTCAAAGTCTAACTGAAACTCATTAGCTATCCCCATCATGAGAATACTATGAGTCTTAATCTCCAGTTTCCTTTGATCTTCATCTTCCTTGCCTTTGATGGGCACCTCCTTCCCATCAAAAACCACTGTGAATTTGTCACCGTTCAGGACAACATTCCACATTTTGTAGTCAATCATTCTCATGTATTGCTTGATCCTCATCTTCCAAAGCTCATATTCTCCTTTCTTGAGCATTGGAACCTTTGATGTAGTAACCATGTGTGTTTCATCACCCATGACTACAGATGTGGTTATGAACAGATTTTGAAAGTTCTTGAGTTCTTCTTGATCACAGCTTCTAGATCACAAGCTCTTATACCACTTGCTGATCCCAGTTGAGCAGTAGATCTAGTTAGTTATCTTAGATAAATCTAAAATAACAAGTATAGAAGCTGACTTGAGTTGAAATAAACTTAAACAATACGCGGAATATGTTGCTTAACTTAAGATGAACACAAGAACAATGATTTCACACTAAAGACTTCAATATATTAATACGAGCACTCTAACCAATGCTAGGGTTTTACAACCTTGAAGTGATTCGACTTTAACACAAATACGTACATAATTCTAACCCTAGGGATCTCCTTTTATAGACAAGGAACCCTACACGATTTTACAATAACTTCTTACATAAAACAAAGATATTCCAAACTTATAGAATATACATAATATCATTTCTATAATTACAAGACACGTATACATCCTTATCTTCAAGCAGCAGAGCTTGTAACCTTTCAGCAGCAGAATCAGCTTAGCAGTAGATTCATTACACTAGCAGCAGAGTCTAAGTTCAGCAACAGTTTGACACTTAGAGAAATTCACAGAAGTAGAATCATAAAACCCAACACATTTTATACGACATTTTGTCATTTCACTTTTTACTTGTGGTTATAGTACATTCAATTCATTTACATAAACCTATGATTTCTCACCAACATTATTGTTGACGTTTTAGCAATGTATTTTCAGGTAACTAAGACATTTTCCGCATGTCATGCATGGAGTCATCTTATTGAGTAGCGATATGACGCGTCTCACGTTTGGATTTCATGCACTTATGTAATCGTTTGATGTAACAAACTTATTTCTAAAATGTTGGAAACCTTTTGGGACCTATATTTTGTGAACTCTGATTGTTTTAAACTAATCACACGATTTATTTTCAAAACGACACTTTAGGTCGTTCAATATAGCTGTTGATGTGATGCTATGGCAGTCGCGCCCCACGTATTCCATTCCACTGCAAATCCTGTATTTGGGGGTGTGACAATGAGATCTCAGTTGCAAGACTATGGTTACACATTCAACAAAATTCCGATATACTGTGACTCCAAAAGTGCCATAGCAATCTCCTGCAACACGGTGCTTCACTCTAAATCTAAGCATATCGCTCTCCACAATCACTTCATCAAAGAGCATGTTGAAAGGGGTACAGTTGAATTATACTTTGTGGGTACTGAATGCCAACTGGCAGAATTGTTAACAAAAGCCCTCCAATGAGGTTTGCTAAACTGGTTCACCAGATTGGTATGCGGTGTTTGACTCCGAGTGATTTAAAATCTTTTCTTAGACACAATTAAGTGAGTCAACACCAAAAAATTTTGTAAATATTATTCAAAAACAAAATACAAATATATAAAACTATAAGACCACAAAAAGATTTTTTTTTCATTTCTTTAAAAAAAAACAAAACAAAAAAAAAAGTTTTTTTTTTATTAAACATCATCTCTTCTTCATCGACAAAATTCTCTAAGTCAAAATATGTTTTATAAATATACAAACATTTTTCATATTTTCCAAATAAAACATAGTTTGAGGGGGAGACAAGTTTTTCAAAACTAAGAGAATTTTCGTTATTCTTCAAATCGTCATCTTTATTTATTTCATCATCTAAATCCTTTCCGAAAATCTTTTGAACCAAAAGTCTCAATAAACCTTCTTCACTATGTTTTGTTGGTTCAAGGGGGAGAAACACCAAAATAAAATTACTCTAAGTGTTTATCGTTTGGCCTCATGATGTTACAACTACTTAACACAATGGACTTAAGTGTGCTAAGTGTCTAAACATTGTTTGTTTACAAGTAAAGGGGCCAAATCTGCTAATCTTTGTAAGTTGCAAGTATAGGGGCTAAAACTGCCAATAGATGAAAGATTTCCTTATATAAGCCTCAAATCAGTTTTTAAATTTTCACAAAAACAAAAAACACGCTCAAACGCTGCCATTTTTTCCACTCGTCAAAGATTTTATGATTTTGAGTTTTTGTTAATTGTAAGTGTTATAATAATTCATTATCATATTACCATCACTCTCCCAAATTTTCTTTGCTTTTCTGTGGCTAAAATGTCCTTAATTAAAATTAGGGTTTATGCTATAAATTTCGGGGTTTCTCAAATCTGGTGTTTTAGGCTAATTAATTTAGATATTAAGCTTTGGTAGGAGTCTAATTGATATATTACATCTTTGTTTGTACCTAAGATTTATCAGATTTGTGAAATTTGTGATAACTTGGATCTAGGGCTCGTATATTTGGCTGGTACCAATTGGGTTTGTTTTTATGTGATTTGAGTGATGTTTGTTGCTTATTCATATCCTCCTAACATGGGCTTAAAATTTCAAAACCATTGTCTAACATATGCAATTAAGTCACTTTGGCCGAATCATTGTTTCATCATTTGTGGAAAATGTGTTAGGCTTTTGTTAGATTTAGGATTGGATTATGTTTAAGGTAGCCTAGGGTCAACAAAGTTAAGCATTCCCCTAGCCCAAATAACTCATAACGAAATTAGGTCTTTATGAATATTTGCGAGTATGTCTGAAGATTGTCAAGTAAGGAAGATGATTATCGAGTAAGCATGAATGTTATCGAGTTACGAATTATTGGCATGTGACTTGCACATTATTCGAGTAAGGATTCAATTTTCCTTACTCGAAGCATACAAACAATTTTTCAAGTAAGAAATCTAATTTCTTACTGGATAAAAGTTGTTTCTATTCTTCGAGTAAGCCAAAATGGAAATCCTTATTGAGTTAGTGACTTATCGAGTAAGCAGTTTTCTCAAAACTTATCGAGTAAGGAATATTTGCTTGGTATTATCGAGTAAGCGTCTCATCGAGTAAGCAGTTTTCTCAAAACTTGTCGGTTGGTGTAAATCACGTAAAACGTAGATTCGGAAACTGTAAAATTCCAAAAATTTTGAGAATGTCACGGAAGGTGAAAAACTTATATTTCTCTTGATTGTAATGTTGTGTGGACATATCGAGATGTCTAAATGATGTTTAAACCTTAAAGTAATTCTCGGACACGGTTTCGTGATTTTTGCAGAAATGATCCGACGAGTGTCAAATTCTCGGATTATCATTAAAGTAGTTTATCTTACAAGAGTGTCAAATGAATAGTAAAGTGAATAGTAAAAATGAATAGTAAAAGTGAATAGTAATCCAGAAATGCGAATTGTTATAGTACCTACCCCTTTATGAGAACTTCGTCCCGAAGTTCTGTGTGCGTTATATGTTTGAGTGGTGTCGATGAAGAGGTGTGGTTACTTATGAGGACTAAAGTCTGGAATACAAGTGTTGTAGTTTGATTTATCTCGGAATACGGTGTATCAATAGAAATTGATAAAATAGTTGAATATCAATAGAGGTTGATATAATAGTCTAATATCAATGGAAATTGATATAGAAGTCGAATATTAATAGAAATTGGTATAGTAGTTGAACAGAAATTGATATAGTAGTCAAGTATCAATAGCAATTGATATCGTAGTCGAATAACAATAGCAATTGACATAGGAATCGAATAATGGAAATTGATATAGTAATCGAATATCAATAGAAATCGATATAGTAGTCGAATATCAATAGTAATCGATATAGTAGTTTAATATCAATGGAAATTGATATAGTAGTCGAACAACAATAGAAATTCAGACACTCGTTCTCAACCCATTATTGTAGATGTCGATATCGTAGTTTATCAAAGATCTAACTGGTAGTAGGGCCACCAATCGTTTGTCTCATCCCATTCTTGTAGATATCGATATCGTAGTTTATCGAAAATCTACCCGGTGGGGGGCCACCAATCAATCATTCTGGTTAACCTTTAACCTGGTACCAATAGAAATTGGCATAATTGTTGCAATCATAGCCTAGTAGGTAATCGGTTGTTGTACCTAGTGTTTATTGAGTTCATACTTATGTTATTTCGGATACAAATAAGCCCACTTATTCATAATTCTTTATTTACATAGAGAGGCGTCCCAAACAATGTAAATAAAGGAATATAAACTTATGGTTCGGTGATTTATAATTTCTTTATTTAAATAAAAAGGCGTCCCAATCCATTCAAATACGGACATTATAAGTCATCCTACTTAAGAATTCCTGACACAACATTCATACTTAGCCTGTGAGTTACAAGGTAATGTATTACGAGATGATACTGGTGTTCCAAAAGTATGAAATGAATATTCATACCCATCTTCGGATATGGAGATTAAGATAATCAGGGGAAATTGACATAGTGTTCAAAATAGTTGGTGAGTATATGGTTAATGTAATTAAGATGAGAATCTTTGTAAGCTAGGTAACATGGCAATTATCATATCAATCCGCCTATTATAAGTCCCGCCCATACAAGACTTGTAATACTTAGATTCATATATAATTCCATCTAAAAAAACTGTGACATGTTTCGATATCATATGAAATGATATTTAAGGCGATGAAATAGTCTTAGAGACCATTGTATAACTTACAATGTCTGGAAAATAGGAGAGACAATTGTGCAACTCACAATGTCTGGGAAGTAAATTAGACCATTGTGTAACTCACAATGTCTGAGAAATGATAGAGAGATCATTGTGTAACTTCACAATGTTTTGAGAAATAAATGAGTCCACTGTTTCATTTACATTTTCTGGGGATGTAATTGAGACCACTATAGGACTTACAGTGTCTGGGGATGTAATTGACACCAGTATAGGACTTACAGTGTCTGGGGATGTAATAGATTACTGTATGACTTACAGTGTCTGAGGATGTAATAGAGACCATTGTATAAATTACAATGTCTATGAAATATGAAAGACCATTGTAATAAATTACAAATGTCTTGGAGGAAATTTGGTAATCCTAAAATGCACGTGTAGATAAATGATCGGGAAAATATGGTTGTACCGTAATACCTTAGAATAGGCATATGCAACTATGTTTATTACATCGTTTATATAGAATGATTGAAAGTACATCGAGTGTGTATATATCAATATACTAGTATGTTTGTGTAGTATAACATGCATAAAAGTCACATAATCGTCTGGAGGTTGGTGTTGGAAATATGGTTATAAATTAATACCTAAATGTCTAGAATCGAACCCGAGACCTCAGGATTGCACACATTGCAAATGAGTATTAAGGAAAAATAATAAATGTATTTTTATATTTATTATTAGACACAAGTACTTAACGAACGTTAGTGTTTACCGTTAAATAACTAACGACCGTTAGACGAAAATAAGGAAAGAAGTGTTTATGTAAAATTAGGAAATAAGAAAAGTTCTAGAATCCCCTAAGGATTCTAAAACCGGTCGTGGGGTGCCATGGGGTATCCAAAACCCTAACTTGTTCCCTACTCTTCCTAATTAGTATATAAACAAATCTAGGGTCATAGTTTTCACATCCCTTTTGTGCACACAATTATCCCTAACTTTCTTTCTCTCTTTTCTTCCCTCAAACCGATCGTACAAACACCCTAGGGTATTTGTGGGTCGAATTTTGTGAACCAAAATTATACTTGTGTAGTTTCTTGCAAAACCTTAATACGGTTTAATTTGTGTGTACAAGAACGAGGTAACAACACACTATGGTTGTTATCAAGAGATCGAATAACAAAATGGTAAGGGGTTATTCATAGATCTACATAAACCCTAATTAGGGTTCATCACTTGTTCTTCCTTCAATCAAGAATTGCATACGGTACGTTTTCTATTTATGTTTTAGTTAACTATTATTTGTTATACGTGATCCTACGCTTCCGCATCTTGTGCTACTTGATATTAGTAATTATATATGATAGTCATGATTATAAAATTCTACAGTTGGAAGGCACGGAGAGCGAAAGACTATAAAATGTATTTGTGGAAAATCAGTTATAGTTTAGGTCTCAATTAGACCCGTTTCTCTATAACTATAGCTCTGATACCAATCTGTAACACCCCAAATTTCGTGATACACAGCGGAATTCAAACTGGGTGTTACTTAATGGCACAACAGTTATAACAATAGAAAACGAACTCTAATTGGGTCGTTTTTAGAAGATTTATCATTCGAATTATATAAATACCAGAGTTTACAAAATGAGGTCCCAGTAGTTTCAAGGTTTACTAATTACATTAAATGAGTTTTCGAATGATAATAAAATTTATAGCCTTCTTGAGTATCCGTGCTCCTCCATGCCAGCCTCGTTCATTATGGACCTGAAATACATGCTAAAGTGTCAACACAAAGGTTGGTGAGTTCATAGAGTTTGTGGAAATAGTTGTGGAAACCTTGTAAAATTAACGTGACAAGTATAGGTAAATAATAAATGTAGTTCTTAAAACTTTCGAGTGTATGACTATTGTACTAAATACAATATCACATATAGGTAGTGTTACTCGTAATTTGGACCAAGTCCTGTTTGTCTCGTAGTTGGACCAAGTCCTGTTTGTTTCGTTTGCTTGCTCAATCAAGGATTGCATACGGTACGTTTTCTATTTATGTTTTAGTTAACTATTATTTGTTATACGTGATCCTACGCTTCCGCATCTTGTGCTACTTGATATTAGTAATTATATATGATAGTCATGATTATAAAATTCTACAGTGGTATCAGAGAGCCATGTATAACATGTAATTGCTTACTAAAACCCATAAAAACGTATCTTTAATTGTTTTAGATAGACATGTTATTGTTTCTAGGGTTTTTCTTCAATTTTTTTTAGAAAATTAAAAACCCTAACCCTAATTTATGGGGGGGGGTTCGATTTCTCCATAAGCCCTAATTAGGGTTTGTGGTTTAAAATTATTAATTTGATTAGTAATTAATTAGAAACCCTAGGTTTGTAACATGTTTTAGGGTTTTGTGTTTTGATTAATTTGATTAATAAAATTGGATAGAAACCCTAGGTTTGTTACATATTGATGTGCTATATGGTAATTGTTATGCATGAATCCATGACGAAACATGCATGTTAGTCATGGATTATTTATTGTTTGCAAGTAATTGTTTCACACATTAATTATTAGATAGATCTAAAATTGGGGAAGACTCCAATTATAATTAAAATCAATTTGCGTGTTATGTGGTGTACTAATCAATCCTAGCTTACGCAATCGATTATTCGATGGATGTGGCTCACTTGTGCAAAGTGAAAGCTTTGATTGATTATACACATTATAAACCTAGAATTGTTTTAATTAGGGTTTTATCTAATTAAGCTTGCATGTGGCTAATTGTTTTCACCGCTTTATTTATTTATTAGTTGGTTATGTGTTTTCTTTTAAATTACTTGTTATGTGTTATGTGTTTATTAAATTGTAAGCAATAACAAGGGTAATTTTCAAAAGAAAAATTAATTGGACTAATAATGGTGAAACCAAGTTTTGAGCTTTAATCATAAACTTTTAATTGATTGGTGCGACTGTACCTTGATGCCTTTCAAGACTCAATGATACACTATAAAGTGAGGTATAAGTCTGGTTTCGCATTAAATTGTGACCTTAGAGAGACTCCATTCTGTCTCTACGCTCGCCTGTGTGTCATCTTGAAACATTATTGTACGAAGCACCTTAAGGCAATGTTGTAAGTTTCTCAACGCCTCAATTAAAACTTTGTTGATCGTGCTCGCGTTAATGAATTGGATTTATAAAAATTGTTTTGTAAAATTTATGTCATAAAGATGAGTGCATGCATCTTTATACATGTTTTTGACACATCAAAAACTAAATACCCTAAAATTTAAGTCACATGCCATCTAACTATAAGGAACACTTGAAGTTAATTTTGGGTATGCGTGAGACCTGGACCAAGATTAATGACAAGGTAAATTTCCGAGTGTGCGTGAGACCACACATGGAGAATTTGCAGTTTCTAAGTTAGACGACTTAAGTAAGTTGATGCGTGAGACCTAGAGCTTACGGCATGAGATGGGATGAAACATGCTTACATTGCAAATTGATGAATCAATTTGATGTAAATCCCATAATTTTCTAGGAATTGGAAAACTTGTTTGCCAATTATTGTTCGACAGATTACCATCTTTTATAAAGATTCACTATATGGCAGATCAACTGACGTAGTGAAATTATGAAAAGTTGGATCCTAGGTTTTCAAGAAAATTATTTGGTTATATTCATATTTCCATGGGTATTATATTTTCTTGAAAACATGTATTATCGAAAATACTAAAATTGAATTTTGCAAATTCTTTTAAATGCATTTATGCAACATTGAACCGTAAACATAAGTTATTCTTTTCACAAGTAAATTGATCTATACCCGTATGGGTTTTTGGTTAGGATCAACTTTACGAAAAGAATAAATATAGTCTTCTTTCCATATAGAGAAGTGTGAGACTTAATCCTAATCCTTTTCATGAATGAGAAAGGTATAATAGGATAATTAGAATTATCTATGTTCTAAATATTGCAAACTTTAATAGTAAGAGTATTTGCACTTTTATGAGTTATTAAAATAGAAACTAGACAAATTACCGCAAAATGGTAAAAGACAAACTAGCATATTTTATCTAGTTGTTTTGTTTTGACCATTTATAGATACTACATACAATCGTTGGAATGGTAGATCTATTCAGGAAGAAATTGCATGCCCAGTTTTTTTTCAAGTTAATAGTTTGGAATGTGATGAATCACATTTATGTAGTAGATTACATTCTTTTAGAACCTATATAATTGTTGGAATGGGTTTTTCTCAAAAGATGTAGGAAAGTAAATAGTACACTAATTCCTTTTACTGATTAATGAAACATTTACAATGTTGTCAAATTCAGTGGGAGTATTGTGTGCCTATTACTGAATAAGGGATTATTGTAATGTTCTCTAATTCAGTGGGAGTTATAAGACTTTTGTCTTGATTGTATATCTCAGATTATCTTTTGTATATCTCAAGATAATTACTTTCCAAAATATAGACATTAATATTTTCAAGGATAGTCATGTACATTTCCTTGATTGATTGAGTGACTCTATATCTACTAGTTATGACACAAATCATATTGTTCACAAAAACAAACGCGTGCGTGTTGTTTATGTGGTACTTGATGTTGTTCCATGCACAAGTGGGAGAAATCTTGATTGTGTGCAAGGTACAACACATAGTAATATGATTTAAAGGATTCTCTTAACTACATAGTAAGAGACTATAGTTCTAATATGATTAATACATCTATTCTAAGAAACACTTGGTGTTCAAATTTAGTAAACGTGAGACGCAGACTAAATTCCAACAACAAGGTGAATTTTGTATGCGTGAGACCTACATGGATAATTTACTGTTTCTAAGTTAGACATCTATTAGAACATGTGTCAATATGATAACAAGACAACTTCAAATATTTATGTATTATTGGAATGACATGAATGCATACAGTAATATAATACTACTTCAATAATTATGTATTCTTAGAATGACATAAATAAATGAAGTAGTGAGTTAACTTGAAAATATTATTGAAACCAAATGATGGTGTTCATGATTACTTTAATTATACATGTTTATATTGTATTCTATAGTTATAAACATGAAGTCTTTTAAGTATTACAAGACTTATAATAAAGTAAGACGTTAAATTGTTATGGTATTTTAATTAAGACATATACAAGAAGTCATTGAGTTGATCAATGATTAATAACGTGTAATGGGATTATAACAGTTTATGTCTTCTTATGGAAACATGAACAAGAAGTAACTTGATTAATAAGTACATAGGTTATAAAGCATGCAAAGTGGCTTGGAAATTCTATTTTATCATTAAGCTGATTTAGTTGGTAAATAGACAAGCTAAAAGATATAAGTTTATCTTTCATATTGATGGATTATCTGACAATATGAGTCCTAATAAAATACAACAAGTTCATGGTATGTTCGGTTTGGAGAATCAAACTTTATTGTTATTGTTTGATTAAAGATAACTATAACTTCTTTCTTCCAAAAGTTATCAAGGTTAGAAAATTGAGTATGAATTTAATATACTCAATTAGACTCCTAGAAGATTTATAAGACATCCTGGAATGTGATGAATCACATTAAGTCTTAAAATTGAAGTTCAGAATTTGTTAAGATACTTATGTGAAAGTTATTAACAAAGCATGTCAGGAACTCTCAATGTGTATTTGTAATATCCCAAAAAGAGAAAATTGGATTGTTGCTCTTATTGCTAAGTATTTATAGATAGTCTATAGATTACTAAAGGCAAGTGGGAGTTTATTACAAAATACATAATCTTCTAAAAACACACTAGTAAAGATCATGATGAGGCTTAACATGTAAATGATAAACCTCATGATGATGGAATTATCATTCATAGATCCACTTGGATATCTCAGGTATTTGATTAATATGCTGGGAATTATATGATGAAGTATTACCAAATAATGGATTGGGTAAACTACTCATACTATGAATGTTATAGATGCTGTTCATAAAGATATTCAAATTTTACAAATTTGGTTTATCTTAATTCTTAATAGTTAGAGAATGATGATGAGTTTATTCAAAGATAATGTAACCCTAGTGGTTTAAATCTTTGTTAAAACTCATATGGACAAAATTGTATACATATTTTAATGTATGTCTTATGACAAGATTATTAATCATATTTAAGCAATTAACTATGATTGAATACTCTTTCCTAAGCACATTAAAAATCCAAAGATGGTAATTGTCATATTTATATGAATATGAAATTTGACAATAAATATCAAAACTCTTTCTTGAATGATTACTTGAGCGAGGACGATAAGTAATCAAAAGGAGTTTATGAATTCAAATAAATCTTTGGAAGTATACAAAGTGCAATAATTCATGAATGGATAATTCATGAATCTAGGAGATTACTCTTATGTTTAATTAATAATCAATTATTTAATTTATAATTAAATAAGATAATCTAAGTATTCCTGAAAGCTAGTGGGAGTATTATGTTTGATTTACTAAATCATATATGTTGTATAACATATAAGAAGTAACATTCCATATAAGTAAAATGTTAAGTCTTATTGGAATGAAAATTTACTTAGATGATTTAGAAAATAAAACATACAACCTTGAAACAAGAGTTTATTGTTTAATAAACTAGTGCGGTAAATAAATCTAATAGAATATGATATATCATTTTGAAAGACTAAATTGATATAGATATTTGTAAAGATATTGCATGAATAAAATCTAAGTATGACTGAAGGATTTTCGTGTATATCATTTTATTGTTGTATCATGCTCAATGATTCGACAATATTTGATATCCAATCAAAGTTATTATATAACTTGTGTAATGTATATTTTAATGGAATATGTTTGGACTTAGAATTAATGATCCTCAACCTGGAATTGCTCCTAATTCTAAGTATACACTATATAGCAAATTGTTGTGTAATTGTTATAGCCGACAATAAATCTTGAAGGATTGGAAGTCATCAAACATTACACGATGGATATTAAGTTTACGGGATTTTAAAGAGCATATTGTAGTTTTATACAATGATGCTAGTTTAATTGAGATCACACTCAATACTAGTCATGGTAGGATTTTATCCTTGTTTATGGCCATGTAAACTAGTTGTGCTCAACTAAGAGCATAGTTGCATTATACACTAAAGAATTAGAATACTTTAAACTTTAAAGTGTTTGAAAGTTTGAATGTCATAAATTGGTGGTTGAGGATATCACACCATTTATGAAAAATTATGTGGATATATCAAATAGTTTGATTTACACATACAAGAATTTCGCTAATTAAATTCTTGAAATAAGTATTCTCAAAATTATTATAGATCAAAGTTAGTTGATTTATGCCTAGTCAACAAGTATGATTGACATGCCTTGAGGCATAATTCATTAACTAGAATTATCATGCATTGACCTATTTGGTATTTGGATAAAGGATGTAATGTACGATTATTAATTTCCAATGAAATAAAGTATTGGTTATGTTTATTTACATTGCTTTAATAATATATATCCTGTTTTTGCATGTTTATATCCTTGAATAATTTTATTATTCTAAAACTGTCCATTGTTGGTTAATAATATGGGAATATTATTAATGGAAGACAATTAAGGTATTCAATGAATTGGATATTGGACTTATCCCAAACTACATGATATTACTTATTTTAGTAAATCATAATTAGTTATCCTCAGACTTGAGATACCAGATAAGTGTCATGAATGTAGTGCATTTTTGTGGAGCAATCTACCGCTATCCGTAACTTGTAGTTATAAGGGTTGTTTTCAAAATTGTTGCAAAGTTCATGGGTTAGTCTTGTAGTCAAAATAGAATTTGTTCTTTCAAATTTGTTTTTGTGTGGCCACTCATAGGATTGAAAAAATGTTTGTGTGGCCACACCCAAAGACTATCTGGAATATGTTCAGATGTTTTGGTAATTTTGTTCAATCATTGATATACGAGAAACTGAAATTTAATAAAGATTTATTTCTTTATTAATCAGAGTATTAGAAACAAAAGGATAATAATAACGTTAAATCGTTAAGGGTTTTCCAGGAAAATCAGCTCAGTTTGAACTAGGGGTATTGGAGTGTTGCAAGACGCCGACCAATTTCATTTTACTATTAATAAATAACCAAGTGGGAGCTGTTGGAAATATGGTTATAAATTAATACGTAAATGTCTAGAATCGAACCCGAGACCTCGGGATTGCACACATTGCAAATGAGTATTAAGGAAAAATAATAAATGTATTTTTATATTTATTATTAGACACAAGTACTTAACGGACGTTAGTGTTTACCGTTAAACGACTAACGACCGTTAGACGAAAATAAGGAAAGAAGTGTTTATGTAAAATTAGGAAACAAGAAAAGTTCTAGAATCCCCTAAGGATTCTAAAACCGGTCGTGGGGTGCCATGGGGTATCCAAAACCCTAACTTATTCCCTACTCTTCCTAATTAGTATATAAACAAATCTAGGGTCATTGTTTTCACATCCCTTTTGTGCACACAATTATCCCTAACTTTCTTTCTCTCTTTTCTTCCCTCAAACCGATCGTACAAACACCCTAGAGTATTTGTGGGTCGAATTTTGTGAACCAAAATTATACTTGTGTAGTTTCTTGCAAAACCTTAATACGGTTTAATTTGTGTGTACAAGAACGAGGTAACAACACACTATTGTTGTTATCAAGAGATCGAATAACAAAACGGTAAGGGGTTATTCATAGATCTACATAAACCCTAATTAGGGTTCATCACTTGTTCTTCCTTCAATCAAGAATTGCATACGGTACGTTTTCTATTTATGTTTTAGTTAACTATTATTTGTTATACGTGATCCTACGCTTCCGCATCTTGTGCTACTTGATATTAGTAATTATATATGATAGTCATGATTATAAAATTCTACAGTTGGAAGGCACGGAGAGCGAAAGACTATAAAACGTATTTGTGAAAAATCAGTTATAGTTTAGGTCTCAATTAGACCCATTTCTCTATAACTATAGCTCTGATACCAATCTGTAACACCCCAAATTTCGTGATACACAGCGGAATTCAAACTGGGTGTTACTTAATGGCACAACAGTTATAACAATAGAAAACGAACTCTAATTGAGTCGTTTTTAGAAGATTTATCATTCGAATTATATAAATACCATAGTTTACAAAATGAGGTCCCAGTAGTTTCAAGGTTTACTAATTACATTAAATGAGTTTTCGAATGATAATAAAATTTATAGCCTTCTTGAGTATTCGTGCTCCTCCATGCCAGCCTCGTTCATTATGGACCTGAAATACATGCTAAAGTGTCAACACAAAGGTTGGTGAGTTCATAGAATTTGTGGAAATAGTTGTGGAAACCTTGTAAAATTAACGTGACAAGTATAGGTAAATAATAAATGTAGTTCTTAAAACTTTCGAGTGTATGACTATTGTACCAAATACAATATCACATATAGGTAGTGTTTCTGCTACTCGTAATTTGGACCAAGTCCTGTTTGTCTCGTAGTTGGACCAAGTCCTGTTTGTTTCGTTTGCTTGCTCTAACTGAGTCGACTTAATGGTTGCATTAATCCCAATAGATCTAACCATAGTACTATTCGTACTCACTACGCATAGTGCTTAATGGTCCATGATATAGAAACTCTAAGTATGGCAATAATGTTACTTAGCATAAATGAACATTTAGTTCAGATACAACACATAGTTAGCAAATAATCGAAATTGAAATTAAAAGTATTTGAGCATGTATCTCCCCCAAAGAGTTTATAAAACAAGTATAAAAATGGGGCTATGACTCCCGTGAGTTGGATGATGTTTTAGTGCTTAACGAATTGGATGGAATAGTCGGGAAACCTCTACGTGCAACCTAAAATAGAATGTTGTGACTTAGGCTGGAAAAATGTCTAAGGAAACATAAACGTGCCTATATATATCCTTATATTGATCATGATGTAGTATTTAGTAGATCGTGTATGTCGTTTTAGAGAAATGGTTTATGAAACGTGTTTAGTTTATATATCTTGTACTACCGTTCGGGCCATCATAGTTCAGAGGTCATGTAGTAAATGTTCAAGGAGCTAGGACACTTTAATTCGTAAATCCAGCAACTCGTCGATACGTTTACCTAATTGAAAACCCCTTACATGAAGCTCCCTAGCGTTGTAGCACTTGTTATAGAAAATATAGGTCTTGCTTGGTTGATTCCGAGAGAGATATATAAGTGTCAAAATGATCATATATTTTTCAAACACAAGTTATTAAGTTGTTTGGTTATGATTAAGAAACCATAATAGTTATTACAAGTATAACTTCATATGTGAAAAGCTCATAAGTTTGGTTTTATCATTTCACTTGTGAAAACTTTATAAGTTAGGATTATTGTTTCACATGTGAAAAATTGGTTTTCACATGTCAAAACACTATCCCGAAGGTTAAATAAACTTAAGAAAGTTTATTTGAATGAAGTTTGCTATTTTAGTATGTACCTAGTCTCGAAAACAACATGGTTTCTAATTACCTAACTTTGTGAAAAACAAAATTTTTATATCAAAAACTACTTTACAATTTATGGCAGAAAATTGCCTTATTTTGCATTTTCAGGCCGAGTTACCTAGCAGTAGACATAAAACAACATTTCGGACAACTTTCATGTTTTAACTTTTTGATGAATCGGACCAGAAGTGCCTCGTTTTCCGTGTTTTTAGTTTCTGTCACAAAAAGTTTGACAGCTTTCCGACAAAGTTTTGGTAATTTCATTTTGCTGTATCTTGTGACTCGTGTACTCGGTTTAGGTGTTTCAAATTGCTATGTTTTCCTTGTAAAATCCTCTTTAACAGTAAGTAATTGCCCAATGCCATGGGTATTTAGTTTGGTCGTGTTTCATAGCATAAATTCACTAATTTTACTTGTTTACTTACATTGGTTAACTTATAAATGTAAGCTTGATTTCTAAGGATTTATACATCATGATATGAATATAACTAGACATATATAGCATAGGTTAACATGAGAAAACATGTAAATAGAGTTGATCATGAGTGAGCTAGGTTTTCTTACAACTTTTTGCTTTCAATAAGAAAGGAAGTTAAGAACAAGGATTAGGGCTTTGATTGAACAAGGATCTCTAGCTTCCAACTTCTTCAAGCTCTTGACACCAACTGTGACACTTCAAAAATTTCATGTCATTAAGTTTAGTATTTTATTATTTATCTATTTTATTTTTTTAAGTAATTAACTTCGTCGAAAGTTATCCGCGTACGTTATGACATGTTCAATTAATTCAACCGCAAATAGACTATGTTCAGTCTACACTTCTTATGCAATTTTTTTTGTTTCCTTGAAATCCGATATTAAAAGTTATAATTTACTTTTTCCAATTTTACATAAACCTTGCACTTTTTACGTTTTACGCGTTCTCGGCTCGCGTTTTAAGCTTTAATGACGTTATAACACTCCAAAAGGCTTGGGAAATATATGAAACATCAAATTTAGTTATTTCAAGCTAAATGTAATATCTTTATAAAAATATTATTTCTATAACATTTTATAAATTTTAACTTCCACGTTACCCGACAAACCCAAAAATTTCGTAAGTCGTCACGTTTTGCAAATTTTTAACACCAACAATAGTGTACACATATTTTTGTAGCTAATAAGAGTCTATATACTTAAAAAGATAACTCATTTATATTTTATAAAGTTACCTCATTTTATTTCACCCGGTACTCGCGTTTTTACGTTTTAAACCTCACCTTTCTTACACAACACCTTAATTTAATTGACAAAACATGTACATAATGTATTTTCATAAAATAAAACACATAAACCCTCCCCCATTTACTTTAAAAACCGGCCATAGCCACCTCTCCCCCTCTTGGAACTTACAAAATTTATTCAACACATTTACATTTTCATTTTTCACAAAAACTTCATCATTTCACACCACCTCACCACTCATTCTCTCCATCTTTTCTCTCTAGGTTTTTCACACACTAAATATTCTCCTCTCCTCCTTTCTCAGCTCCTATCCATGAAATCACCTTCATCACCACCATAAAATCACCAAAATATTGCTTAAACACAAGATTTATACACACAAAGCTAAGTCTTGTACTCCTAAAACAAGTTCTTGATTCGTTTGTCCCCCAAACACCATATTTAAGAAACAATTTCATCTCAGCCCCTTCATCATCATCTTTATTTCTTGAAGTTCTTGAGGGTAAGACATGGGTACAAGACGGCTTGTGCCTATCTTGCAACCAAAAACGCCAAATATGGCTATTTACTCACTTATGCTCATCTTAATTTCTTGTGGAATTTAAAATAAGTATGCTACCGAGTTTTATACATTTTTATACTCTTAAAATAGTGGTTGACTAATCTTGAGACTTGTTTGGATAGTTTAGAGGTTGGGTAACTAAAACTTGTAATGAAATCGGATATAAAACGGTGTTTTCAGAATAGATCGGGTAAGATTTGAGACATGCATCAAGTAGAGATTTTTATGAATAATCTACTGAGACTAATTAAGTTTTTAAAACACATGTTCTCTGGTCTAAAAGGAGGTATAGGTCATGGCTAGGTCGGATCTTGGATGGGTTAAAAGATCGGGTAAGTTATGTCACATAAGATCATGATTTTTGGATAGATCGGGTTCGATCTTAAACATGCATTAACATAGCTTTTTATAAAAGATGACCACTGATATTTTTGATAAAAAAACAATATTAACATATGCATAAAAAGATTTCCATGATTGTTCTATGCATTTTTACGCAAAAATATGTTTAATAATCAAAAGTAATTAGGTAATGAAGAGTCAAATGCCAAGATTGTACATGTTGAAAAATGACAACACCATTTTCTTCTCATTGGGTTTTATGAAAAAATAAAAATATGGTGAGTTAGCCACATTTCTCAGGGTCATTTCTATGAAAACCTTGCATCCTAATTCATCCCCATGATTTTATTAAAAAATCCTACACTAAAGGTTACCCAGAATTGCATGTCAGTTTTGAATGGCCTAATACTCAAAAGTTTTGCAAACAACCTTATGTTGGTCAAAACATGAAAGTTTGAGCTAAGACATGTTGAAAACCTTTTCCACTGTTCTTGTGTCCATTAGACCTTTAGAACACAAGATCTACTCATTTTCCTAAACCTAATTGGATGCTGGAACTTTCAGAATTGACACACAGTGGTAAATTAAAAATTTTACCCTAGTTATGAAGTTCTCAGTTAAGTGAGGCCTTTATTTTTGAAAATTACAGAGTTATACCTTTCCAAGCATATAAAGTTCATAATTTTATCCCTTACGGTTTAGAAATGGCGACCCGATTAGTGCGGCATTTTCATCAAAATTCTAACAGTTTTGCATTTTAACTCGTATAAACTTAAACAAACATCTTTTCGACCCACGACATAATACAAAACTCATAAATAAGTTATATTAAGATATTATAAGTCTAAGGACTGTATAAAAACTTGTGTACAAGCATTACATACTATTTCCCTGAGCCTAAGATGTGTTGTACTTTCTATAGGTCACTCGTGACTTTTGCGGTTTCTCTCGACGTACTCCTTTCTCCGTATTCCACTACCATTTCATCATTGGTGAGTTCATAGCCTCGCCTTTTACTTACTTAAATCTTTTATAAACCTCGCGAGGGGGATACATGCTAGTTTTACAAACTGAATACAAGTAGTTTTTGGTATGCTAGACCCGATTACTTGATTTATAGACATCTGACATTGAGTACTTCTTGCCTAAAGTCCCCATCATGAACCGTTAATTATTTGAGTAGTAAACGCTAGTATCATAAATACGCATATTTGGCTTGACAAGCCTGTCCGGGGGAGTAGCGCTCATTTGACAACTGGTGGTCAAACGGACATATAATATTGAGAATTTAGGGTAAATGGCAAAGATTACCCTTTTGCGGGGCATTATTAAATCATTGTCAAGGTTCGGTTTCGTGAGCTCAATGCTGTAAATCTTATTTCCCGACTTGTATTTGTTACATGTCAACTTAATTATGGGCGTATAACAGCGTAGCCCATCGTGTTTTAAACGAAATTATCTTGTATTCACTCTTTACTTATTAAACTCTATGAATTCACTCAACTTTATGTTGACTTTTTAGCATGTATTTTCTCAGGTATTAGTATGCTAGCTGAGCATTGGGAGCAATCGGAGTCGCGGGGATATCAAATATTGAAGGACTTGTTTTCTACACATTCGATAACTTTTTATCTTTATAATATACTTATGAGTCATGTTTTAACTCTAGTAACTTAAGTTTTAAATAGAAATTGTTGGGACCTTTGTACTCTGATTTATCAAATAGAATGTGACATTTTATTAAACATCTCTTTTGAGGTCGTTTTATGTAACTTGTGTGTATGAACTATGAAGTGACACCCAAAGTGGCATTCCGCTGCGTTTTAATTTTTGGGGGTGTCACAGAATGGTATCAGGGCATTAGTTATAGAGAACTAGGTCGTTTTCAAAACCTAAACCATAACTAATTTTCGAATTTTTTTTAAGTCTTTCAACATTGTTCGATATTCGCGCGCCATTGCTCCCAGGTAACTTATATCCTCTATTTTGCATACATACTTCTATTAGATGAATAATGAGTATATCCCCTAATCATGATTTCGCTCTCCCAAGCCTATCTTATGATGTCATACTATTTACTTTATATCGGTCACTTATATATAAGCTGACAACTCCGAGTATCGCGTACTTTGTGTTTTCTTATTTTTTCTCCCTCGAACGTACATACTAGTATTGTATAAGGATACCCGTTCATATATGTGTTACTCTCTTCTGAAATTCTTACACATGTATGTAGTACTATGATATGTATTAATGAGTTCGTTTACTTTAACGTTTTATAAACGATGCGGTGATCTCCGAAACATTTTCGCTACTTTACTTTAATTCCTGTCGATGATATTGACATTCGGTGTACTTTGTCAATTCCACTAGTTATTTTATTGTTCAAATCTGAGTGTGAACATTCTTTTTATACCTTTGAATCATGTATGTTGTTTTCGTTATCCATTGTTTTGCAATCTTCCAATTGATGAGAGTACCCATCCTTGGGCACTTACCTTTGGGAATGCGATTGACTAATGCCATATTATTATTCTCGTTACTTCTCATGATTTTGATGAATCATGTCGTTAGTTAGGCATCCTTTTATTTATTGTAGCACTTAATCTTGTTGTGTATTTTGTTTTGTGATGGACATACTTAAGTAGGATGATTTATAATCGTCTTATTAAAATGAATTGGGACGCTTCTTCATTTGAATAAGGAAATTATAAACTGCTGAACCATAAATTCATAGCCTTCACTTACGTGGATTGAGACGCCTCTTTATGTAAGTGACGAGTTATGAATGAGTGGGATTATGTGTATCTGCTATAGCGTGCGTACGAATCATTCTTTGGGCTATGAACTCCTCTCGACGCGTAATTTGTTATGTGGATTTTTCTGATTTTGTATCGACCGCCGCGAGCTTGATAAGCTAATAGTAATGTACTATTTTCCGCTTCCACGAATTGACGACTTGATAAATTCCTTGTTTCCTATTGTCTTATCGCCAACACTTTTATTCTATCCTTTCCTTTAAGGACCCTCAGGACATTCAATTCGTTCCCTCATATCGTTGCTTACACATTAGGTGATCTCAATCACTTATTCTATCTTCGTTGCTATCTTGTTACTTTGTCAAATTCCCGAGCACAAAATGCATTAAGCACCTCCATGGGCTTCTATAAAAATTTTATGCATCTTTATGAAAATTTTACAAATATTTCACAAGTGCTTAAATTAACAAAATGACCTTCTTAATTTAAAGAATCGGTTCTAACCACCCTCTTGTAAAAACCATAACTAATATTTATAATGACACCATGCCCTATCTTTCAAATTACATGTTTTATACATCATATTTTAATCACGTCTTAAGGATATGACTGATTTAAACTTCGTTTCAACTAATGATTTCTAAAGATTTGAAAATAAACCTTCTACAATCACAACCATAAACCCGAGTTTCAACATAGTTTTTATACAAGCATCCATCTTAAAAATCTTTAAAACGACCAAAAATGATTCTTGAACCTATTTTATCTCTATTATGAACACCATTTTAATCAAGAAGGAATAGTTTAAAATTCTCCTTAGACGACGAGAATCGTACCGCGTCGTTAGTTATTCTAGACTTCATTCCTTACGAGTATCCTTATCTTTTCTCAAGTGAACTGCCAAGAGATAAAGCAAGTTTAGCACCGGGACGGAGCTCTCTTAAGGGGTACGTGCTGTGACATTTCAAAAATTTCATATCACTAATTTTAGTATTTTATTATTTAACTATTCTATTTTTTTTCAATAATTAACTTCGTCGGAAGTTATCCGCGTACGTTATGACACGTTCAATTAATTCAACCGCGAATAGACTATGTTCAGTCTACACCTCTTATGCTTTTTTTTTGTATCCATTCAATCCGATATTAAAAGATATAATTTACTTTTTCCAATTTTACATAAACCTTGCACTTTTTACGTTTTACGCGTTCTCGGCTCGCGTTTTAAGCTTTAACGACGTTATAACACTCCGAAAGGCTCGGGAAATATATGAAACATCAAATTTAGTTATTTCAAGCTAAATGTAATATCTTTATAAAAATATTACTTCTATAACATTTTATAAATTTTAACTTCCACGTTACCCAACAAACCCAAAAATTTCGTAAGTCGTCGCGTTTTGCAAATTTTTAACACCAACAATAGTGTACACATATTTTTGAAGCTACTAAGAGTATATATACTTAAAAAGATAACTCATTTTATATTTTATAAAGTTACCTCATTTTATTTCACCCGGTACTCGCATTTTTACGTTTTAAACCTCATCTTTCTTACACAACACCTTAATTTAATAGACAAAACATGTACATAATGTATTTTCATAAAATAAAACACATAAACCCTCCCCTATTTACTTTAAAAACGGGTCATAGCCACCTCTCCCCCTCTTGGAACTTACAAAATTTATTTAACACATTTACATTTTCATTTTTCCCAAAAACATCATCATTTCACACCACCTCAACACTCCTTCTCTCCATCTTTTCTCTCTAGGTTTTTCACACACTAAATATTCTCCTCTCCTCCTTTCTCAGCTCCTATCCACGAAATCACCTTCATCACCACCATAAAATCACACAAATATTGCTTAAACACAAGATTTATACACACAAAGCTAAGTCTTGTACTCCTAAAACAAGTTCTTGATTCGTTTGTCCCCCAAACACCATATTGAAGAAACAATTTCATCTCAGCCCGTTCATCATCATCTTTATTTCTTGAAGTTCTTGACGGTAAGACATGGGTACAAGACGGCTTGTGCCTATCTTGCACCCAAAAACGCCAAATATGGCTATTTACTCACTTATGCTCATCTTAATTTCTTGTGGAATTTAAAATAAGTATGCTACCGAGTTTTATACATTTTTATACTCTTAAAATAGTTGTAGAATAATCTTGAGACTTTTTTGGATAGTTTAGAGGTTGGGTAACTAAAACTTGTAATGAAATCGGACATAAAACGGTGTTTTCAGAATAGATCGGGTATGATTTGAGACATGCATCAAGTAGAGATTTTTATGAATGATCTACTGAGACTAATTAAGTTTTTAAAACACATGTTCTCTGGTCTAAAAGGAGGTATAGGTCATGGCTAGGTCGGATCTTGGATGGGTTAAAAGATCGGGTAAGTTATGTCACATAAGATCATGATTTTTGGATAGATCGGGTTCGATCTTAAACATGCATTAACATAGATTTTTATAAAAGATGACCACTCATATTTTTGATAAAAACAATACTAACATATTCATAAAAAGATTTCCATGATTTTTCTATGCATTTTTACACAAAAATATGTTTAATAATCAAAAGTAATTAGGTAATGAAGAGTCAAAATCTGCCAAGATTGTACATGTTGAAAAATGACAACACCATTTTCTTCTCAGTGGGTTTTATGAAAAACTAAAAATATGGTGAGTCAGCCACATTTCTCAGGGTCATTTCTCTGAAAACCTTGCATCCTAATTCATCCCCATGATTTTATTAAAAATCCTACATTAAGGTTACCCAGAATTGCATGTCAGTTTTGAATGGCCTAATACTCAAAATTTTTGCAAACAACCTTATGTTGGTCAAAACATGAAAGTTTGAGCTAAGACATGTAGAAAACTTTTTCCACTGGTCTTGTGTCCATTAGACCTTTAGAACATAAGATCTACTCATTTTCCTAATGTAACACCCCCAACTCAAATATGGCAGCTATCATGCTGGGGGTATTACGCAAATAGAAACCAGGCACATTTATAGCTAACGACCACAACACGGGATGTTTATAAATGTTGCAAAACATATCATTCGAAATAAAAACCATTTAGAGTACAAGGACTCTTAAGTCAAAGTAGCAGCGGAAAAAGTAAATAGAGTTTGCAGCGGAAAATAAACAAAGTTTAGCAGCGGAAGTAACAAAAGACACAAAAGGTTTTACGAATGACATGCAAATAAAGATAGAAAGATAGTAAAGCTGCCTTGACAGAAATGCCTCTTCAGCCTTAGCCACTCCACCATGCCCCAAGTATCAAGCTTCAAAGCTAATTATTAATATCATTAGTACCTGAAACACATGCTTAAAAAGTCAACACAAAGGTTGAGTGTAATCCATAGGTTTAAATAATAAGGTTGAGCACAAGGTTTTAATCATAAGATATGAGCAACATATGCAAATATCGGGTAATCAAGGTAACAACCAATGTATAGAGGCATCCCTGTGCATATAACATTGTTGATGATGCTAAGCTCATGACACGCAAAACGTTAACCAACAATCATAGTATCAATATAACCGCGGAATTTCATAATATAATAGTGCCCCCAAGGCCGAGTACTTGCCAATTACCCGGCAAAATCGAATATAGTACACCACAATTTGCCTATCCAGCAAAAGGAGTGGGAGGGTCAATTCCTATAGGCCTATATCCCTATTTCGCGCTCACTCGCAAGTGATTAATGGTTCATGATCTGAGGGTCTTGCAATGGCAAGGTAAAGCTACTTAGCACATCGTCAGGAAAACATACCAATCAGGAAAAGCATACCAAAAATACTAGTGCTCAGAAAACATTTAAAGCATGTATCTCACCCCATGGGTTTATAAACGTTTAAAAGATAAAAAGCGGGGCTATGAATCACACCTTAACAATAGCAGGAAACGAGATATATCAACCAATCAAATAATGCGTCACAGCAAATAATCCTCAGCACAACCTAAGCAATATAAATATCATAACTCAGCAAGGTTACTCGAATATTCCAATAAACAATGCTTGAATAAAGTTTTATAAAATACAATGGCATTGGAAAGAAAATAGTTTTCAAAGAAAAGTCTCGTGTGGAAGAAAGATAGAAAGAAAGAATAAGTCGGTGAAACGACAGAATACGCAAGAAAAGACGAAAGAATATCTCGAAGAAAGTCGTCGAAAAGAAATGGAAAGAAAAGAGATGAAAATGAAAGACGCACTCAAATAAATAACAACACGCTAATAACAAGTCTCGGTTTTACCCATTTTCCCAAAATAACGTTGTAATAAAAGAGTTTTGAATATATAGTAGTTGGTAAAATAGTTTGAAGTTTATAAAGAATTTTACAAAAATTTCGGCATGACCTGCTCGTTTATAGAACATTTCCCGAGTCAACGACTCTTTATATTTTAAACAACGCTAATATTTTATAAATAATAATTTGATTGGATATATCATTCACGTAGTCCATTAGTTGTTTAGGTTTATCGACCATTTTGTATTGTTCGGGTTCCAGGTACGTTAAGATCTTTACGGGCCTAACGTACCCTACCGTCTCGTGTACCAATGGGTCCATAAGTCCAAATAACCATAGCCGCAAATCCAATACGTCCAATTCAAGCTCACAATATAACACCACAATAATAATAATACGGATCCAAGTCTGATGTCCAAATCCTCTCAACTATGTCAAATGTATTTTAGGTTTCATAATTATTATTATCCGTTTTAGTTATTTACCGCTCTGAACTAATAATAATAATAATCCCGAGACTAGTAACCAAATCCCGAAAATAAGCCCGACAAACAACAACAATAACAACACTCAACAACAACAATAACATCAACGACAACAACATCAAAACTAAACCGAATCACATCCGAGCCTCATCCACTCATCGGCTCAACCAAACAATCCAAATCTAATCCCAAACACATCAACAATAACAACAACAATAATAACAACACCAATATAACCCACCACCACCACCACCACCCAAGCCTCGGTGGTGGTGGTTCTCGGCTGTCGAGCCACAAACAAACCAAATGGACCCTCGAACTTATCACAAACATAAAATACATACTCCCTCTAGTCCAAATTCGACAACAACAACAAGAAATAACCAAACCCTCACCGAGTCACGAGTTGACTCGGTGAGTTCATACTGAGTCGCGGCCAAAACGGATCAAAAGGGTTCCACACAAGATTTTATCATTAAAACATTTAATAAAAAAATTTTATAAAAGAAATTTAATAATTAAAATTCGGATTTAATAAAAATAAAAATTAGGGTTTTGAATAAAATCAAAAATAATGAAAAGGGTGGCGAGTGGGGTCAGTATACCGTTGGTAGAAGGGTGGTGGAGGTGTGTGGTGGTCTCAGTGGTGGACTGTGGTCACGGGGGTGGCGCGTGGGGCGCGTACAGGGGTGTTGGGGTGCGGGGTTTGTACGAGGGTGTCGGGGGAAGCTCGATCTACAAGTTGGTGAAAGTGGTGTAATTGGTGGTGGTCGGAAAATATTCCGGTGGCCAGAATTTGGGTTCCGGTGGGGGTCGCCGGCGAAGAGAGAGAGAAGAGAGAGAATGAGGTGTGAGTGTGTATGTTTATTATGTGATGAAATGAGAGAAAATGGTATTAAAAGGGTATATATATAGTAAATAAAAGTCTAGGGTAGTTTATGAATAAGTGGAAGTGTAAGGGTGGGTTTTGTAAAATAACTCAAGGGGCCAACTTTGCCAACGTATCAAACTTCTCTCGTAAACGGTTCGGCGCTCAAACGACATAGCAAACGGACTTGAAAATTTACGAAACTTGCGCCATTGTTCACGAAATAATTTTTTCAATAAAATCAAGCATAAACTTCAGAGTTTTTCTCAAACGCAAAATAAATCAAATAATTTGGCAAATGCACTACAATTCGAGTTTTAGGTTGTGCTGAGTCAATCAAGGAATAAATTCTCGTTTCCAATATATCTCACGCATCTCAAGCCCAATTTAACATGCATTAAAAATTTAGAAGTATCTCAGGTACGAAAATAGAAGTTTGGCTAGAATTAGGTTTTAGGAAAAGTACCAGTTGTTACACAACATACATCATATTTAGAAATCCGTCGCGGATTTAGTTTAAGTCACCAGTCCCGGCTTTGAAAAGATTTGGGTACTTGCGTTTAAATTCATCCTCGCGTTCCCAAGTGTACTCAGGTCCTCTCTTGGAATTCCAACGAACTTTCACAAGAGGAATACGACTCTTCTTCAATCGCTTAACCTCGTGATCCATNGAAAATAGAAGTTTGGCTAGAATTAGGTTTTAGGAAAAGTACCAGTTGTTACACAACATACATCATATTTAGAAATCCGTCGCGGATTTAGTGTAAGTCACCAGTCCCGGCTTTGAAAAGATTTGGGTACTTGCGTTTAAATTCATCCTCGCGTTCCCAAGTGTACTCAGGTCCTCTCTTGGAATTCCAACGAACTTTCACAAGAGGAATACGACTCTTCTTCAATCGCTTAACCTCGTGATCCATTATCTCAACAGGTTCTTCAACAAAATGTAACTGTTCATCAATCTCAATCTCCTCAAGCGGAATTACCGCATCCTCATCGGTCAAACACTTCCTCAAATTCGACACGTGGAAAGTAGGGTGAACCCTACTAAGCTCGGGTGGCAATTCTAGCTTATAAGCCACGAGACCAATCCTTTCCAAAATCTTAAAAGGTCCAATATATCGAGGATTCAACTTTCCTCTCTTACCAAACCTGATCACACCTTTCCAAGGCGATACCTTCAACATAACCCGATCTCCTACCTGAAACTCCAGGGGCTTACGCCTCACATCCGCGTAACTCTTCTGACGGTCACGAGCTACTTTCAATCGCTTTTTAATTTAAGCAATCTTCTAGGTCGTCTCACGGACCAAATCCAGAACAACAAGCTGTGCTTCTCCCACTTCATCCCAACAAATGGGTGAACGACACTTTCGGCCATAAAGTGCCTCAAACGGTGCAACTTTAATACTCGCATGATAACTGTTGTTGTAGGAAAACTCAACCAAAGGCAAATGGACATCCCATCCATTCCCGAAATCAATCGCACACGCGCATAGCATATCTTCCAAAGTCTGAATGGTTCTCTCGCTTTGGCCATCAGTCTGTGGATGGTAAGCGGTACTCATATCGAGATGCGATCCAAACGAGTCCTGAAGCGACTGCCAGAATTTCGAGGTAAACCTGCTATCCCTATCGGATATAATAGACACTGGTGCTCCATGCCGAGAAACTATCTCCTTCACGTAGAGCCTAGTCAACTTATCCATGCTATAGTTCTCCCTGATCGGCAAGAAGTGAGCAGATTTCGTCAATCGGTCGACTATTACCCAAATAGCATCAAATCCAGTAGCAGTCTTAGGTAGCTTGGTGATAAAATCCATCGTAATCCTCTCCCATTTCCATTCTGGGATCTCGGGTTGCTCTAGCAGACCAGACGGTTTCTGATGTTCGGCTTTTACCTTGGCACAGGTAAGACACTTACGGACATAATCGGCAATCTCAGCCTTCATATTGGGCCACCAATATAACTTCTTCACATCCTGATACATCTTATCAGATCCTGGGTGAATAGAATACTTGGACTTATGAGACTCAAGCAAAATCAAATCTCTCAGTCCTCCAAACAATGGCACCCAACTTCTTCCTTTATAACACAAAGTTCCATCCGATCGTTTCTCCAACTTCTTTTTCTCGATCATCCCATCAAGTTTCTCTTCCTTGAGATCTCCTTGTCTCACGACTTCCTCTTGGGCTTGTAAAATCTGGGCGGGTAAATTCGAATTGATCGTCAAAACTAAAGCTCGAACACGTAGTGGCTTTAACAATTCCATTCGGCTCAAGGCATCAGCCACGACGTTCGCTTTTCCCGGGTGATATCGAATCTCGCAATCATAATCGCTCAACATCTCTAACTATCGTACTTGTCGCATGTTCAACTCCTTCTGATCCAAAATATGCTGTAAACTGATGAGACGAAAAGTGTTACGCTTTTAGGGGGTCATTTAAGCCCTAATTTGTATAAATGTGATCAAATATTGCCCTAAATCGTTCCTTTTGTCATTTTAGGTACTTTTGAGAGGAATTCTGGAAAACATGCACATTTGGACATTTTTGGAGCATAAAAGTGAAGAAAACGACAAAGTCTTAAAGAAGCAGGATTTTACAACCTGACGGCGTCAGAAGTCACTAGGTGACGCCGTCAGCAAGGATGACAAAAGAGAGGAACTTTGTGGAGAACTTTTAGGGCAAACCCTAAAGACGAATTTTCTGTGACTTTTAGGGTTTCCAACCCTTGGAACCCTAGTGCTTAATTAAAGATAAGTCTTTACTTTAATTCAATCAATATGTCTATGTGTTGGTTGTCTATCTATCTTGCTTGTCTTTCAATTAACCAGAGTAGCTAAATTCTCTAGTGTTTGCTTAGATCTAATGAAACCTAACTATTAATTATTGGTCGATTGGTGTATGTTGTTGTTTGTTGGGATGATTGTTTCATCGATGTTAGGCTCAAGAAAACTGGCCAACCTCCTTTATGGTAACGTGCTTGAACGTCTTGGGAAACATGTAGTCGAGGCATACTAGGCTATAAAGGTAGTATTTAACGCATGAGCCACTGTTTACAACCCCTATGGTTGTGCCGTGCATGGGATAGGGCGAGATAAGAGCTCATAGAATTTGAGAGATATGTATGCCACTCCATGAGTTATTAGGAATACACCCTTCATCCACACAAGTAACACACATATCAATTAACCGGTAAAAGATAGTTAGGGAGTAATGAAATCTAAGTAAACACAACTTTCTCCATGTTGTTTTCACAACCACAATAGTTTAGATATTTATTTATTTTAATTTGCATAAGTAGTAAACTTGGGTTAGTTGATTAACAACTAATTCCGCCCTCCCTCTAAAAATCGAGATTTTAATTGCTTTCATAAAAATATAAAAATACAAAAAGAATCTTCCTTCCACCCTTAGACCTATTAGATTAGCTATTCTATCCTAACGAACACTATTCCCTGTGAGAGAACGATCAATCCCCCGTACTTACCAGTATCCTATACTACATCGGTCAGGTACACTGCCTGGTGGGGTTGTAAGCCTCTTGAGATCCCTCGAGAGGTAAAACCTGTTGTAAGGTCACAAAACCATGCATCAAGTTTTTGGCGCCATTGCCGGGGAATAGTTATTGTTTAGGTAGAAATTTTTATTTCTTTAGGTCCACTCGCTAGAATCCTTTCTAGTGAGATTTTTATTTTCTTTTTCTAGGATTTCTTTAGTCTATCTTTTTCTTCGTGTTTTTGTTCGTAATCTTTACCATCCGCCATCATGGAAGGTGGTAACATCCTTGATCCCAACAACCCAATTCAACCAAACCACCCACCACAACCAAACCAACCTCCTAGACCCCGCACCTTAGGAGAGTATTCCTGACCTAGCCAACTTGGCTATCGAAACACCATTGAGCTCACTCAAGTAGCCAATGTCACTCCCTTGCGATCCGACACCATCCGGTTGGTGCAAAGCGGATGCGCATTCCATGGACTTCGTTCCGAAGATCCAAACCAACATCTCAAGGATTTTCTCAAAATCGTAGATTCCATAGACCTTGATGTTGCAACTCGAGAGACGACCCGATTGCGTCTCTNCCCCGCACCTTAAGAGAGTATTCCTGACCTAGCCAACTTGGCTATCGAAACACCATTGAGCTCACTCAAGGAGCCAATGTCACTCCCTTGCGATCCGACACCATCCGGTTGGTGCAAAGCGGATGCGCATTCCATGGACTTCGTTCCGAAGATCCAAACCAACATCTCAAGGATTTTCTCAAAATCGTAGATTCCATAGACCTTGATGTTGCAACTCGAGAGACGACCCGATTGCGTCTCTTCCAATTCTCTCTACGGGACCAAGCTAGTCAATGGCTTGAGCGACTTCCCGCAGGATCCATCACCTCTTGGGACGATCTTACAACTCGTTTCCTTGCTCAATTTTTCCCACCAGGGAGAACTACCAAACTAAGAAAGGATATCTTAATATTTGAGCAACGTCGAGGCGAAACTCTCTACGGAGCATGGATTCGATTCAAAGACTTACTCCAAAGAGTCCCCCATCATGGCATCAACCTCTGGCTTCAAATTCAAATCTTCTATGACCATGTTGACTACCACGCCAAGCTTGCCATCGGTCAAGCAGCTGGGAGCAAACTGCGTGATAAGAGCGCCGAAGAATCATGGGAAATCATTGAGGAGCTCGCATCCGACGATGAAGAACTATGGCAAATTTCCCACGAAGTGCACGCAGCAGTAAGCACATACGCATCACCCAACAAAGCCAACCAAATCACCGAGGGAAGCATTAGTGAGCTTGAAAGAAGGGTTGAATACCTTATGGAAAAACGAAAAAAGCACTTGAGCCCACAAAGAGCAACCGTCAACTCAGTTTCATGCTCTGGGCATACTCCATTATCCGAATCACCCCTTAGGGAAGACACTAAGCCCTTCCATAGGTACACTCGCCCAAGCTCACCACCTCAAGAGCTTAGCCCCACATTCGAAACTCAAATGAGAGAATACATGTCAAAACACTCCGAATGATTGGCCACATTTGAGGAAGCCATGTACAAACAAAAGGAAAGGATGGATGAGAAAATGACAGAAATGATGGGGCTTTTGCAAGAATATGTGAAGGCAAAAACTCCGAGTAAGGTATTACTGCGAAAGAAGGCTGAAATACCCAACGATAGAATGGTAAACAACATTTCCATCATCCGAGGGAGCGAGGGCGGAAATCCGGAGAGAAGGGTAGCTATGGAGGTTAACAAGATTGACCTCGTCCCATTCGACGAGGAAGACACCGATGACGGCAAATGCAATTCCGGGGACAAGGAGGAGGCGCCCCCCGATGAGTGCCAAAAAGTAGAAACACCAGAGTCCCAGCAAGTTAGGCATTACCTCAGGCACGAAATAAATAAAGAGACCATAACCGATTGGGTGCAAAACTATCGACGTACTCATCTACGCCACAAAGAAAAGGGTGAGACAAAACCAGACAACGAATCTGATGCCCTACCTGGAGGTCAGCTTTATGAAAGCCTCATAAGACAAAAGCTAGTCGCAAGCAAGAGTTCCACGGGGTATTTGAAGTACCATGCCGGATTGGGAAACTCAAATTCTTAGATGCGGTAGCTGACCAAGGTTCCGATGTAAATTTGATGCCATTCTCCGTCTATGCTCAACTAACGAATGAACAACCCTCAATGACTCGTACCAAACTTTCCTTTGCAAAACATTCGTATGAGTATCCCTTAGGAGTCGCGGTAGATGTGTTAGTTAACGTTGCTGGATTCATGTACCCAGTCGACTTCATGATCGTTAAGAGAGGTGAGGCAAATATTCCAATAATCCTTGGATCACCATTCCTTGCGACCACGAAGGCACAAATCGATTACGAGAGAAATACTATCCGAATCAAAAAGGGGAAGAAAACAATAAGCTTCACGACAATTCCCCGATATATAAGAGAAGCTAACCTACGGATGAAGGGAGAAGCAAATCCCGGTGCACTCCAAGGTAATGTTAAGAAGAAGATCCTTGCATGGGAGGCAAGGATTAAGTATTATGAGGGAAGAAAGATGGAAGAATGTAGGAATGATGAAGAGAATTCCTTGGGTGATGAGAAGCATATTGACAACAACAATGGATTTACGGAAGGAGACTTAGTTCTCCTAAGGCACTTAGAAACTAAGACATCAACCGACGAACCGAGTCCTTGGTGGTACGGACCATTCACAATTAAAAAATTAAACGAGAATGGGATGGTTACTTGGTTAGTAAGAGAGGGGGTGAAGTCACTGCAAGTGTGGAGTGGTTGAGGTATCATAACCCGGGCGATGGGGATTACATCTATCAAGGTTACGTCGTAATGAGAGACGAAGTCACGTAACGTACGGTGACTTTGAGTCTAGCTACAAGACTCGTTAATAAAGAAAAGCGCTTCTTGGGAGGCAACCCATGTTTTGTTTGTTTTTGTGTGTTTATTTGATTTTATTTGTTTCCGTATGTAAGTTATATTTCTTGTTAATAATTCATGCTTCAAACTAAATTGTGAAAATGCTTTATTTTGTTTTTAACTTTGTCTTAACTACATATAAAGGTATTTTGCAAAAGCTAAGTGTAAGGGAAATCTAAATCGGTTTATATAGAACGAATGGACATGAATCATAACAATGAAATTAGCATACATATTAGTACTTGTTTGAGTCAAATGCTTTTATCGAGTCATAATGAATTTTTGCAGGAATTCCAGGAAGTTAGATCTAGTTTTTCCAGAATTTTTCTGGAAACTTAACATGAGAATTCTGTCAGATCATTCTGACGGCGTCAGGCATAACACCTGACGGCGTCAGGTTAAAATTTTCTGCAATTTTTGAAAGTTTTGTATTTCTTCCGGAAACCTAAAAAGTTTTGTTAATTCATTAACTTATAATCTCCAGGAATTCTGCAAAATATTCATTCCACAAGCATTATATCCTAGTATATAGATTTTACCGCCGATTTTACACGAGGTTGGCCTTTATCTTTTTCAGGTTAACAGGTTATTTTGGACAAGAAGACGTTTATTATTTTGGAAGGGATGCTTTGAACGTTCATCTATCTTGGAAGAAGATCTAACCATGTTACATCATTATCCACAACAAACGATTCAGGGGAGTATTTGATTTCATTATTTCATCTTATTTACTTTTAC
>LBNU01007198.1:66360-115088 GCA_014162995.1 Artemisia annua
TCCCACACCCTTTGCGTTGTACCCATTTTTGGTACACGATACCCCTAGTACACCCCTCCGAGCCTAACCTTTCGTTTCGACCTTTGAGCATCTTACTCAAAGTGAGAATTTTTTTACACCCCACTAAATGTACACCCAAATCGCCTTAGCCTACCTTGTATGCACCCACCTTTGGTGCATTATTGTGAAAACATTTGTTAAACCCTTAGTTAATTATCCGGTCAATTACATGGTTGCTAAGTTAAGTCATATCCTTGTACATACTGTTTTGGGACGATTGGGACTCATGGATAAAAGTACTTGTGTAATGGAGTAATGGGGAAGAGCAACATTATTACCCCCATATGTGCTAAACATTTTAAAAGTACTCCAAGTTTTTCGATTATCATAATTCGAGTCATTAGAATAGTGATTGTAAAGTTATGTAAAGATTCAAGTGTAAGGGGAATGCAAATCCCCTACGATGTATTATTTTGGATGGTAGGGCAAGAATGTATTAAAAAAAATAATAAAAATAATAATAATCGAAAAATCAAGAAAAATACAAAAAAAATGAAAAAGAAAGTAGAAAAACATACGGACTACCATCCCGTTTCCTTTTATATTCCTTTTTAGTTTTTGTTATTTCATTTTTAGACTAAGATTGAGTCGAGTCTTGACTTAAGCAACGATGTAGAGTGCATGTATTTGATCATGATAATTAACTCGCCACCACTAAAATACCCTTTATTCCAACCAAACCGTGTTATCATATCCCTACACCTTACGTTACAACCCTTTATAAAGCCCTCTTTGATAGTTTATCTTAGGTGCTTACGCCTAGTGGAGGAGTAATTGATCCTTTCCCAAGCCTATGGTAATCTATTTGCTATGACAGGTAGTGAGTGTTATTTTCCGTTTCCATTTATGAGATATAAACTTTATGACATTTGAGAGATGTGAGAATCCAAACACTATTTGTGAGGTGCTAGTGTATGATTTCCGTGCTTGTTATGATTAGGGTCTAATAACTATTTGTTGTAATTACTTTTATATTCGTGTTAAATGACCCCTAACTCATATTTTGATTGGAATAAAAGCTCATTTGCTTGAGGACAAGCAAATCTCAAGTGTAAGGGTATTTGATGAGACGAAAAGTGTTACGCTTTTAGGGGGTCATTTAAGCCCTAATTCGTATAAATGTGATCAAATATTGCCCTAAATCGTTCCTTTTGTCATTTTAGGTACTTTTGAGAGGAATTCTGGAAAACATGCATATTCGGACGTTTTTGGAGCATAAAAGTGAAGAAAACGACAAAGTCTCAAAAGATGAAGATTTACAACCTGACGGCGTCAGAAGTCACAAGGTGACGCCGTCAGAAAGCCTTGACAAAAGAGTGGAATCCAATTTTCAAATGACGGGCCAGAGGAAATTTTGGAATTAACACCTGACGCCGTCAGGTGTTAGGAAAAGTAGGCCGTCAGGTTATATTTTAAAGAGTGACGGCCCAGAAGGTTTTATAAGGTGACGGCGTCAGAAGTGGATCTAGGCCATCCGAGAAACCTAATGGCGGCGAGCTGACGGCGTCAGCCCTTATAACCTGACGCCGTCAGAGTGTAAAATCTATATATAGTTTTCTAATTTTCATTCATTAGTGTGGAACTTTGTGGAGAACTTTTAGGGCAAACCCTAAAGACGAATTTTCTGTACTTTTTAGGGTTTCCAACCCTTGGAACCCTCATGCTTAATTAAAGATAAGTCTTCACTTTAATTCAATCAATATGTCTATGTGTTGGTTGATTATCTCTTTTGCTTGTCTTTTAATTAACATGTGTAGCTAAATTCTCTAGTGTTTGCTTAGATCTAATGAAACCTAACTATTAATTATTGGTTAATTGGTGTGTGTTGTTGTTTGTTGGGATGATTGTTCCATCAATGTTAGGCTCAAGAAAACTGGCCAACCTCCTTTATGGTAACGTGCTTGAACGTCTTGGGAAACATGTAGCCAAGGCATACTAGGCTATTAAGGTAGTATTTAACGCATGAGCCACTGTTTACAACCCCTATGGTTGTGCCGTGCATGGCATAGGGCGAGATAAGAGCTCATAGAATTGGAGAGATATGTATGCCACTCCATGAGTTATTAGGAATACACCCTTCATCCACACAAGTAACATACATATCAATTAACCGGTAAAAGATAGTTAGGGAGTAATGAAATCTAAGTAAACACAACTTTCTCCATATTGTTTTCACAACCACAATAGTTTAGATATTTATTTATTTTAATTTGCATAAGTAGTAAACTTGGGTTAATTGATTAACAACTAATTCCGCCCTCCCTCTAAAAATCGAGATTTTAATTGCTTTCATAAAAATATAAAAATACAAAAAGAATCTTCATTCCACCCTTAGACCTATTAAATTAGCTATTCTATCCTAACGAACACTATTCCCTGTGAGAGAACGATCAATCCCCCGTACTTACCACTATCCTATACTACATCGGTCAGGTACACTGCCTGGTGGGGTTGTAAGCCTCTTGAGATCCCTCGAGAGGTAAAACCTGTTATAAGGTCACAAAACCACGCATCATAAACTCTTGTGGTCGGTAAAGACAACACACTTCGTACCGTAAAGGTAGTGTCTCCACAACTTATGTGCAAAAACCACGGCTCCTAATTCCAAATCATGAGTGGTATACTTCTCCTCATGTGTCTTAAGCTGTCGGGAAGCATAAGCCATAACCTTCCCTCGTTGCATCAAAACTGCTCCTAATCCTTTATATGAAGCATCACAATAAACCACAAAATCCTCTACTCCATCTGGCAAAGTCAATATCGGTGCGCTACAAAGCTTCTGCTTCAAAGTCTGAAATGCTTTCTTTTCTTCCTCCCCCCATTCATACTTCTTATCTTTGTGAGTCAACGCAGTCAACGGTTTGGATATCTTGGAGAATCCCTCGATGAATCTCCTGTAATACCCAGCCAATCCTAAAAATTGACGAATTTTTGTGGCATTAACAGGCGTTGCCCATTTCTCAATAGCCTCAATCTTAGCGGGATCTACCTGTAATCCTTCACTATCGATCACATGACCCAAAAATTGTACCTTGCGAATCCAAAATTCGCACTTAGAGAACTTCGCGTACAACTGCTCGTCCTTGAGCAACTTGAGAATCATCGCCAAATGTCGCTTATGTTCTTCCTCACTCTTGGAGTAAATCAAGATGTCGTCGATGAAGACTATCACGAACTTATCCAAATAAGGTCTGCATACTCGGTTCATGAGATCCATAAATACTGCAGGCGCGTTGGTCAAACCAAACGGCATTACTTGAAACTCGTAGTGACCATAGTGGGTCCTGAACGCTGTCTTGGGAATATCCTCTTCCCGAACTCTGAGTTGGTGATAACCGGACCTCAATTCTATCTTAGAGTAGTAACTCGATCCTTGCAACTGATCAAACAGATCATCAATCCTTGGTAACGGGTAGCGGTTCTTCACCGGCAACTTGTTCAACTCACAGTAATCAATACACATCCTGAACGATCCATCCTTCTTCTTCACAAACAACACCGGAGCTCCCCAGGGCGAAGAACTAGGTCGAATGAATCCTTTATCCAACAATTCTTGCAATTGCTTGGTCAATTCCTCCATCACTGACGGTGCTAGTCGATACGGTGCACTCTGTTAGGATCGTAGTTTTATGGTGATTTGTGGTTCGGGAGGTCGGGTTGTATGGAAGAACAAGACCTCCATTGTTAGTGAGAGAAAGTTAGAGAGAGAAGGGAAAACTATGTGTGTTTTATTGATAAGGAAACGTGAAAGGAAATTACACAAAGTCTCACCCTCCTAGTGAAGTCTAGGAGGGTTAATATAGCCTAACACACTCACAACTATTGCAATATTACGTAACTAGTCCATGTGTTTTGGCTTAACAAGATAACTAATGTAATCTCGTAAATGTCGTTCCATTTACGTGTTAGGACCATAAACTCAGTTCCTAACAATCTTCCCCCAATGGGGCGACATAAGGGATTACTTACAACATTTCCTACAAGTACAAATACAAATTAAGAAAGGTCTTCATCGGCTCTTCAAGTGCTGAGGATTACTGCAGTTGACGCTCTTTGTCTTCATCTTGTACCTCGGCTTGAGAACTTTATCTTCAGTTGTAGGCAAATGATGTAATATGCATGAAATGGATTAACTTCCCCCCAATTCATGCTGCATGTCTTTAGCGGCTTCTTCGTACACTTCTTTTTGGCGAAGTTTCTGAATCGGCTTCCCCCCAAACTGACAACCGTCTTCAGCAGATTCGGAACTTTGATGTAGTAAACAAGTCTTCTTACTTTTGAAGTTTTGAGTACGCAGCGGAATTTGTAGATGACACAATAAACCACACCAAGCAAATCTGAGTAGTTACTTTATAACGGTTATACTCAATGCGGTAGTTCCGTTCGGGGGTAACATGCAAGAAATAAGCAGGATATTCTCACATATGTAGGCTACTTAGCACTTCACAATCCACGAGAGTCGAAACGATTACACCAATCATCACAAAACTGAACCACTGATCATCTCTGAGGAAGTCTTCCGGTAGTAATGCAGTCGTAAACTCGATCACGTGATTCTATTAAGCGTCCTTGATGTGCACATTTCTTCCCCCTGAATGCAGATCCTCGTGGAAAATGAGTGTTTTCGCAAAGACGTCAAGCACCCTCAACGTCAAGTCAAAGAAACACTCTCTCTCTTCCCCCACGATGTCTTCTTCGAAATCGGAAGCATACACACTATGTTAACGATGAGAAACGGAGGCAGCATAACCCCATATGTCCAATTAACCAAGCAAGTGTGTAGTGCCATAACTAGCCCCATGAGAATCAACTACTGATAAACATCTCTACTCTTTAATACTTCTCTCAACCAACTATTTATCGACCCCATTATCGTTCTAACGGCTTTTTGTAGTGACTACTGATGGAGAAAACTCAATATTATGAACTTGAGAATGGAGTAGAATAACCCAAACTTGTGACTTAAACTTGCACTATTGTATGACTAAGAGCGGCATAGAGAGTTCGTCCACCATCGAATCCCTAAGTACAATATACTCTAGCACCATCAAGTATAAGATGTACATCACCTCTTGAGTATCCACAACAGCGTGTGACACTGAGCACTACAATGTAACTCCTTAAAGTGATAGCTATACACGCAGAAGCACCAAACATCATGTATAACTAGACAACTCAAGTCTTTATCATTGTAAAGGTTAAAAGTTCAAACAAGGATCTCGAAGAATCTTCATCCAACCAACCCCGATATCTTGAGATACTAAGTACACGCACCCGTGAAATTCCACTTCAGTCTCGAATAAGTAATAAATAATTGTCTCCGTAGTCACATCTTGCGGTTAAATGCTCAATTCTAGCCTTTTGACGGTTTAATTGAACTCGATAATGGTGAATCCCGATCTTGTCAAAAATGTATCCGTATCCCCGTGAAAATTTGTATCACCAAAAAATATCACACTTCTGCCAAAGTATTGTACCAAAAAAAATGCATACTATTTATTAAAAAATACATTCCATAATACTATATATAATTGTAAGCCCAATGTATGCAATTTTCGGATAAAAAATTTCAAGCCCAACAAAATATATCAACACATTTAAATCACTCATATACTTGAGATGTTTTAAGATGTATCAAAATTTTCGGCCCAACAATTTGATATAATACCCGGTGGCAGCCCATTGCACTTGAAGTACCCGGTCCATGGCAATTACCCTAAATAATATACGGATATAAGTTGTCATACCCTATATCACACACTCATTTAGTCCGCCTACCACCATCTAATATCCTCTCACCTTTTTCACTCGTATTCTAGATCCAGATAACTCATCTCGTCATCTACTCATTAAACCTTTTTAATCGTATATCTCATCTACATCATCTATCATCCTCAATCCGAATCAAACATCAAACATAAACACCGCCGAACCTTTTGTCTTACTGCTCAGTACCTTTTGAACAACCAAAGACGTCAAGAAGCAAGAAGTAAAAGGCTTCTAGTTCTTTTGAAAAAGGACTCAGGTAGGTTCAATTGTTGTTGTTGTTTTACGTTTTTGCACATAACCGAACTAAGAAGAAGGATGAACCAGCTTTGGTTTTGTTCTATCTCTGATTTTCGGATAGTGAAATATGAAGCTTTGCTTCACAACAGATCGATGATGATTTCTAAATCGTGTGTTAGATCTTTTTGAAGGTCTTGTGATACCTTGTGAAACACGAATTGAGAAAATTGAGATATTTTGTCTTTTGATATATATTGTGTTTTATTCGAGTCATGGTTGAGATATGAGATGGATGTTGGGTTTTAGATTAGATGTGGAGTTGTTTGAGGTTGTGAATGGACTGGTTTTGGTTGGCAGTTGGTAACCCAAGTCATAAGTGTCTCGTATATGATTATTTTCTTTTTAGTTCGTGTGACTTATGATGTCTCAACTGAGGTCACACAAGAGAGTTGTAGGTATTGTGGTTATGGTCATGTGTATCTTCTCTTCATCTTCATATTTTTGTAAAGGTTCTCGATAAGCATTTTGTTCAAAAAGATTTCGAAAGTTTAAGACTTATCGAGAAATTTTATCGAGAACTTTTACATTTCGAGATACTCAGTTCTGATTTTCGAAATCTTAGATTTATCGAGAACTTGGTTCTTGTTTTTGAAAACTTTTGTTATCGAGAAAAAAGATTTCGACAATTTAGGGTTTTAGTTCTCGATAACAAGTGTTCTCGATAACAAGTACATCCAGAAACTTCTTATAGAAGAAGCTCTGATTTTTCCGACGAAGATTCCCAGTTTCCGATGAGTTTCCGACCAAAAAAGCCAGATTCCGATGACTATTAACACAAAACCCAGAAATGAAAAACCACTAATAAACCATATTTAGACCATATCTTGGTCCTCAAATAATCACGGGTTTGGTACAAAAAAATCACTAAATATAAGTTTGACACAAACTGTTAATGGACTGAGACCAACCACAGTTGTATAAAACTGTCTAAAGAATATGAAAGGTGTGACCTTTTGACCATTTAGTGACATAGTTGCATGTATAAACTGCTAAACCAAAAGAAATATGTAAAAATTGGTACGGACCCATGGTTAAAACAGCAAAGTGACAACTTTTGACAAAGATAACACCACAAATCAATTAAAATGTAAACCTGGCTCTGATGCCACTGTTAGGATCGTAGTTTTATGGTGATTTGTGGTTCGGGAGGTCGGGTTGTATGGAAGAACAAGACCTCCATTGTTAGTGAGAGAAAGTTAGAGAGAGAAGGGAAAACTATGTGTGTTTTATTGATAAGGAAAAGTGAAAGGAAATTACACAAAGTCTCACCCTCCTAGTGAAGTCTAGGAGGGTTAATATAGCCTAACACACTCACAACTATTGCAATATTATGTAACTAGTCCATGTGTTTTGGCTTAACAAGATAACTAATGTAATCCCATAAATGTCGTTCCATTTACGTGTTAGGACCATAAACTCAGGTCCTAACACGCGCGCAACAGGTGCGGCTCCTGGAATTAAATCGATGCGAAACTCCACTTGTCAAGCTGGCGGAAGTCCTGGCAAGTCTTCAGGAAATACTTCAGGAAAATCACGCACTACTGGAACATCCTCGAGTCACTTCTCTCCCGACTCCTTTTTAGCCACATGTGCTACGAATGCATGATATCCTTTCTCGATGTATTTCATGGTTTTGATACACGAAATGATATTCAGGCGAGTTCCACTCCTATCGCCTCGAACAATCAAAATCTCACCATTAAGAGGGATGTGAACAATTCGTTCTCCACAAACAATACTCGCTTGATGCTTGGATAACCAATCCATCCCAATCACTACGTCGAAACTCCCAAGCTCAATCGGCATCAAATCAATACTAAACGGGTGGTCTAAAAGGTTAAGGGTACAGCCACGGATCACAGTACGGGTATCAACTATGTTACCATTAGCTAACTCAATGCTATAGCTGACACCTAATGGGGTTGGGGTAAGCCGGAGTAACGGCGCAATCTTAGAAGATACAAAACTCATATCGGCACCCGAATCAAACAAAATTCTAACACGAAGGTTGTTGAGAAGAAACGTACCAGTGACAACATTCGGATCTTGGTGTTGCTCTCCATTCCCCATCACATACACTCTACCTCGAGCATTTCCATTTCCTTGTCCAGCATTCTTCGGGCAATGGCTCCTATAGTGTCCACGCTCTCCACATCCAAAACCAGTAACCACGGGCTGAGCATTCGCTCCTGTTGCCACAACCTTGCTTTTACAAAACCTTGCAATATGACCAACTTTCTGACACTTCATACATCTCACAGCACATGGCCCAGTATGGTGCTGCTAACACTTACCACAATGAGTTTGCTGCCCAGCATTCACTCCTCCTTGTGCTGGTGCGGCCACAAAAGCTTTAACAGTCTCTTGTCTCCTATTCTGTTGGTGGTGGTGATTGTTGTTACGATACTGGTTGTTGTTGTTGTTGCGGTAGTTGAAGTTGTTGTTCCTTCTGTTATCTTCCCATTTCCTCTTGTTGTCAAAGTGATTTCCCTTCTGAACAGCACCATGCTTAATCACTTGATCCATAAGGCGTTCAGCCATGCTAATAGTATCATCCAAAGTCTCAGCATTGTACGATGTCACATGTCCTTGGATACTTGCGGGTAATCCTCCAATAAACTTCTCAAGCAACTTCTCATTATCCGGCACCATGTGAGCACAAAATACTTTCAACTCCTGAAAACGACGCACATACGTAGCAAGATCATAACCCTTCACAGCCAAGTAGTAAAACTCGGTATCCAACTTCCTCAAATCGCTACGAGAACAATACTTCTGAACCATGGCCTTCTTGAAATCATCCCACAAAGTACTAAAAGCATTATCCATTCCTTTCTCTTGAGCATAAGCATTCCACCATGACAAGGCATGCTCCAACAATGTACCCGTTGCATACTTCACCCTATTGTTCTCGGTACAGTTGCTCCTTTGAAACACTAACTCCATCTTCTCAAACCACTGAGTCAATCCAACAGCTCCTTCAGTTCCTTTGAAGGTAGTAGGCTTACAATCCATGAACTCCTTAAAAGTGCAGAAATGGTTGTTGGGAACCACTTGAACTCCAGCCTGTCCAACATTCTAATGAACACCTGCTTGCCCAGCAAGCGCTGCTGCAATCCCTTTATCAATCATCTGCTGAATGGCAGCTGGGGTCATCTTCCTAGGAGGCATAATTCTATTAATCAATACAATCACAACCTTTGTAAGTATTTGATCAATGTGTCAGAATCATAGCGCAACATAAACAACACCACAAAAAGAAAAGACATAACATAGCATAAGTCAACATCAATAACAATACATCACCATAATACATCATAGATTTCATACTTGACATTGGTCTTACAATATATGCAAAACAAGTACAAGTTTCCAACAAAATCTATTAACTGAACTATTCAGTCTACACGTACTAGGTAAACTACTATCAAAGATACTAACAACTATGAATGACCAATCACTGCCCTCTCGAACGATCTCCATACACAGCCATCACGTCAACACTGTCGCTAAACCTGAAGCTAGCCATCCTGTCGTAGTACATCTGCCACTGCATAGCATGAAGCTCATCCCATAATGATTGAATGCTATTATAGTGTCGATTGCTGTCCATATAAAGAAACGCCTCTCTCATAGTCAACTGCTCTACCATCTTCTCCATCTCAATCATCCTCTCATCTAGCAAATCCAAACGCTCCTGCAACTTAGCGCTCGACCGCTCCAACGAACTCAACCTCTCACTCTGCCTTGATGCTCCATATACATCTCTCAAGCTGTGTAGCCTCTCGTAAATTCCCGTACTATTAGTAAATACGTAAACTGGAATAAAGGTATTTCGTTATTTAAATATCCTTTTTTTACGAGTGAAAATTTTTTTTTATGCATGACGTATTACGTGAATCTCTATGACATTATGAAATGATCATTTACCTAGGAACGATGCTTGCACACAACCTAGATAGTCTAATTATCGCGAATATATTTTAAAAATTTATATTTTTATAAATATACGTTTCGTTTAATTACCGTGTACTATTTATTTCCCGAGCCTACAAAAATTCCCGAGATCACTCACTAATATTATTGGATCGTAACCCGACCCGTGAAACTTGCTAAATGGGCCTACGTGACCCATTGGGCCTTAAACCCAACAACTAAACCCAACGGACCCCTTTGTTTTCCTCTTTCTTTCTTTCTGCTGGGCCGAGAACCAAACCAAGCCCAAAGGGCTTTAAGCCCAAACACACCCTTTGTAACTTTTTCTTTTCTTTCTTTTGCTTCCAGCCACGACACCTACAAACGCACCCTATATTTTACGAATTCGACATACAACCTAGTCATATTATTACATGACTCGATTCACCACCAAGCAAATAATGGAAATGATAAACATTACTCCTTAAATCGTTGGTTTACCCACCTAAAACTGACCAAAGTAAAGCTCCAAACTCACCCTTGAAAGATATCCAAAAACGTGTCAAACTACTTCTACACACCTCCTAAACTCACCTATAGCCAACAAACGAACACTATACCCATCATTCATTGTCAGGAATGAAGAGGAACACTCTTACACAAGATCTCTTGTTGCTAGTACACGATTGGTGAAGTTTTTGGTGCCACCTCTTGCAAACGAGCCAACACACAACCCCATTGGCATTTTTCCCTTATCTTGAGAACTTACAAGCTCCTTATAAACTTCCGTGCACCCTCAGTTAATCTCACACCAACAAACATACCAAAAGGCATTTTACGTGAAGTATTACTTTCGAATTGGGACAGAAAGTTCGCAAGTCATACAAGGTGAAGGAGAGATCCAAGAGTACCACGTCTAGCTCGTTTTGAACCTTTAGTGAAATGTGAAGAGAACCACCTTGATCCTTTGCTCTAATTCGAACCATACGAACCATAATACCCCACCTTTTGAGGTGAAGTAAGTCACTCGACAATATCTTTTCACTATTTTCATCTCGTTAACCATTTATTTGCACATTTACTTTACTCTTTTTATTCGTAAAATATAAACGTAATATGTACATTTTATTCGACACTCTATTTGTTTAACATGTTAACAAACGAGATACATGAACCTTCGAAACTAAAAATGACGTTTAACTATTTATTTCAACACGTTTTGTAGTCACTTTGACCCATTCGAAACAAATGAAAACACTTAGAAATATTCTAAGTGTTGTAACAGTTTTGATAAATGGTTTTGGCCAAACACTTTTGCCTCGTTAATATATATTTCGACACATGACTTACACTTTTTATGATTCAACCCCATTTTATTCGACCTATGAAATTTATTTGAACCCTTTGCCCGACCCTTTTCTACACGACCAAATCATATTTTTCTATAAAATTCATAAGTTAACGTGGGCTTATTTGAAGCCCAATAAGCTTTTCGGATAGGCTGATCACACAAGCCCAACTTTTATATTTTTAGACTCATAAAACAAGCCCAAGTCCATGCCCAAAAGTTTCATAAGCCCATTGGATCAAAAATGGTTATTGGGCCTTGTTTATGGCTCGTTAAGGCCCATTTGTTATTTTAAGCACTTATTAAGCTAATAAGCAGTTGAAATAAATTATTTTGAACCTACTGAGCTTATTGAAAATATAAAAATGTTAAACTTTGAATTTGGTGATTTTTGGACAAAAATTGCAAAACTTTCATAACCGAGGACTAAAAATGTAAAACTTGCAAACTTTGGGTAGAAACTGTCAAAAACTGTTTTTATGAGCTGGAAACTGTAATTATTGAAACATGGAAGTGAGAAATGTAAATGTAATACTTTTTGGACCTAAAATGTAATATTATTTAACTTTGGACTAACGGTGTAAAATTTATATCGTTAGGGTTAAAAATGTAAATTTTGGAAACTTAAAAGATTTTTCTGTAAATATTATTTTATAAAAATAATATTGTTTATATAAATGAACGTGTATTCAGGATTAAAGAACGAGATAAGATTTATATATATATATATATATATATATATATACGTTATATAATTAACATTAACGATATATAACGAAACGTACTATATTTCTTTATTCGTGAATTACTCATATGACTTAATTATGATAACTTTCCGTCAATCATCGATCAATGTACTTACAAGTTATATTTATATATAACTTTATTTTTGAACTTTAATCATTTAAACAAACACGAGATTCGTTCATAACTAATGACTAGTATTCGCGATTAAACCAGACTTAGACTATCGAACTGAAACTGGCATTATCTTTTAGGTTGTGTGTGAAGCCGTTTCCTTGCTTTGTTGAGATTACAATACAACTGTACAACTAAGGTGAGTTCATAGCCCACTTTTTAACTGTTTTATGTTGGGAGATACATGCTTAAAACCGAACACAAGCTTTTTTATTTTGGTATTGATATACTGGCTGACCGTTATTATTGCTTAAGTAGCTATTGCCAAAAGACCCTCGATCATGAACCTTAATCACTTGATGAGTGAACTTAAATAACTGTGAATAGATCTATTTGGGGCTGACAATCCCCGTTTGGTCGTTGGAGAAAACTACCAAACGCACATTATTTTGATGACATAGGTTACTGGCAAAGACCTATCTTGAGGGCATATTATTATTATATTGCGTCATATTATTAAATATGATTGGCTGTCAAATCGTTGTGTGTCATGAGCTTAATGCAATAACGGGTATATGTGAATTCTTTTCAACTTGTTTGATTGCGTACGTTTGCAATAAATGACTATCTTGTGTTCAACTGTTTAACTTTCAAACCTATGAATATCACTCAACTTTATGTTGACTTTTAGCATGTTTATCTCAGTAACTAAACAAGAAGAATTATGAAGGCACGGAGTGGGCATATGGACTTAAACAAATACTTTGTTTTATAATAAATGTGTTGTCGAAATGTGAACATCTTAATAAATGGTATTTTGAAATAAAGTAAACTTTTAAACATCACTTTATGTTGTTTCTGTGATTGTGAAAAGATCCTCGAAGTAACACCCAAAAGTCTTCCGCTGTTAAATTAAAGTCTTCCGCTGTTAAATTAAAAGTCTTCCGCTGTTATTTTAAAAAGTCTTCCGCTGTAAATTATAAAAATCTTCTGCTGTCATGGTTAAATTTTGGGGGTGTTACAGATTGGTATCCGAGCTTTGGTTATAGCGAACCAAGTGTGTTCAAACATTGGACTATAACTACATTTTTGAAAATGGACCATTTTACAAAATACCACATTATGTCCTCCGTGCCTACGAGTATCCGAACATCTGGTAGAGATGATTTCTTTTATGACTTCTTGTAATATTAACATGATTATGATTTTGCTAATGACTTGTATTTACTAAGCGGGATTATTACAGTATCATGTCTTCAGTATCCAAAACCATTGACTTATCATTAGATTCGGAGGCTTCACCTCCAGTACCCTCTAGTCTCATCCAAGATCAGCTACCTCAAACCTATGATCCAGTCTCCGCAGGAAATTTTTTCCAGCACACTTAGGAAAAAGAAACCACTCAGGAGCAAGTGAATGTTCCACCAACAGTTCCGGTTATGACTGAACCAACCATTTACTATCAGCAGACCACTACTGTGCCGATATCATTTACTATACCACCATCAGCATCACCACCTACAGTGACTCATAGTGTACCAGTATCACCTAAACATAGGACTTACCATGTTCGTCCAACTTCATCAGATCCAGGTATTCGAACAGAAAACCGTAGAAGAAGAAGAACTTACAAACGGGTGGACTCCCGTAATTGGTCTCTTCTACTACCGATTATTCAATACTGGCGATCTCAGGAAGGAAACCCTAGCAAAAGAGAACTTGGGGAAAGCTCTGCCTCTCTTCCAAAAATACTTCCAGTTACTGGGGAACCTATTCACCATACCATACCACTATTGGCAACTAGGATTGCTAGGCATGAAGATCGATTGAATGATATTGTTAATGTAATTAATGGTCTTCCATGTGGACATATTACCGAGGACGTTAACAATCTCATCATTGGTCAGACAGCTGTGGAAAGTAAGGTTGAACAGATGAAAACCGAGTTCAGTGAGTCCATGGAGTTTATTGCAGCACTGTGTTCAGCTAACGTCGCTATGGGAGACGTATTAACATCTTTTGATCATGAGTTGGAGCAAATCAGTGCACAGAACTTCTCTCTCAGGCGTGCGATCCAGGAATCCTATGCCAGGGAACGGACTAGAGACCGAACCATCGAGACCTTGACCACTAAGATCACCGAGCTCCAGCGTAGTATGGATGAAGTGTCGGGAAAACCATAAATCTGAGACCCGTCAATGTCAATGTCGTATTAATAAAATGCTTGCCGTAATGTTTAGTAAACAAAATTGGACAAGTTTTAATAAAGTGTTGTAATAATTGGCATTTGATTTATGGAAACCTTATCTTTTTATTACGCTGTGATGTTCATGATATATTGGTTCAAGCAGGTCAAACCCATATTCACCCCATGAACATGTCGTACCAATGATTGGNGAAAACCATAAATCTGAGACCCGTCAATGTCAATGTCGTATTAATAAAATGCTTGCCGTAATGTTTAGTAAACAAAATTGGACAAGTTTTAATAAAGTGTTGTAATAATTGGCATTTGATTTATGGAAACCTTATCTTTTTATTACGCTGTGATGTTCATGATATATTGGTTCAAGCAGGTCAAACCCATATTCACCCCATGAACATGTCGTACCAATGATTGGACACGACTTAGCCCAAAATTTTCGTTGACTAAGTTATAATGACTACGACCCATTTTCGAGCACATTATTATTAGAAGAGATGCTAACATGACTTAGCTATTTCTAAATATGTGCTTTCTGTCATTTTAATAGAAGCATGGCCCGTACAAGGAGAGCAATAGCTGCACCTGCACCCGCAGCTATAGTAACTATGACACCCGCAGCTATGTGACAAGCAATTGCGGAAGGCATCAATGCGATCCTAGATGAACGAGCCGCGGCACAGAAAGCTCAAAATGGAGGTATCGGCGTGCAAGCAGCACCTGCAGCTCATCGATGTACCTACAAAGACTTTATGGCTTGTGTACCCACATGTTTCAAAGGAACCGAAGGAGTGACGGAATTAGCTCACTGGTTCGAGAGGAGCGAAACCGTCTTCCAAAGAAGTGGTTGTCTTGAAAAAGATAAAGTCATTTTCGCCACAGGTACTCTTATGCAAGATGCCTTGTCTTGGTGGAATGCTACTGTGCAAACATTAGGAGCAACAGCAGCGTACCAGATTTCTTGGACAGAATTCAAGGCAAAAATACTAAGGAAGTATTGCCCACGTTCCGAGATAAGAAAACTTGATGATGAATTTCATGACCTAGTAGTGAAAGGAGTTGACCTAAGGGCTTATAACCGAAGGTTCCAAGAACTCAAAACACTAGGCCCATCCAAAGTGCCAGATCTCGAAAAGACATTAGAGAAATACATCGAAGGACTCCCTCGAAGTATAGAAGGGGATGTCACTGCATCAAACCCTACAACCTTAGAAGCCGCTATGGAAATAGCACAGAAACTACTTGACCGAGAGATTAAGTACAATGAGCACAAAAGGAAACTGGATGACAAGAGAACCACACACCACAACAACAACTACCAGCACGGCAGTACCAGCAACCACCGTAACTACAACAACCAAGGCAACAATCGAAACCACAACCAGTACCACTCCAATAGAAACACCCATCATCAGCAACAGAACAAAAGGAAAGAGAACAACAAGGCCTTTGTTGCTACAGAAGGCAGGGGATACAACGGTTCGAAACCCCAATGCAATCGATGCAAACTACACCATGATGGTCCTTGCACCATTAAATGCCACAAATGCCAAAAGATTGGACATATGGCTAAGAACTGTAGAATCCCTGCCACTGGAAGCAACACACAAATCATAACTCCCACGTGTTATGGATGTGGAGAAGTAGGACACATCAGGAGCCAATGCCCAAAAGGGAATGGACAGAACAACGCTCGAGCAAGAGCATACATAATGGGCGATGGTAATGCACCTGATGTTGTCACCGGTACATTTTTAATCAATCACCATAATGCTAGAATATTATTTGATTCTGGAGCAGATAAGAGTTTTGTGTCAGATACATTTGCACCTTTACTCGATGTTACCCCTTCTAATCTAAGTACCACCTACGAAATCGAAATGGCTAACGGTAATTTGATAGGCACCAGTTCTGTTATGAAGGATTGTACTCTGACTTTGTTAGAAAAACCTTTTTCTATTGACCTTATGCCTATACAACTTGGTAGTTTTGACGCCATCATTGGTATGGATTGGTTATCCGCACATCATGCTAGAATACATTGTGATGAGAAAGCTGTCCACATTCCATTCAAAAATGAAACTCTCATTGTTCAAGGAGACAAAAGTAAACCTCGATATGGAATTATCTCATACCTTAGGATGATAAAACATGTGAACGAAGGATGTCAAGCATTCATGGTTCACGTTACGGAAAGTAAGTCGATCGAAAAGCGACTTGAAGATGTTCCTATTGTTAGAGACTTTCCAGAAGTATTTCCTGAAGATTTACATGGTCTTCCACCTAATCGTCAAGTAGAATTTCAGATCGAATTAGTACCTGGAGCAGCACCAGTAGCTAAAGCACCTTATAGGTTAGCACCCTCAGAAATGAAAGAACTATCGGAACAATTAAAAGAATTGTCTGATAAAGGATTTATTCGACCAAGCTCATCACCCTGGGGAGCCCCGGTCTTATTCGTCAAAAAGAAAGATGGATCTTTCCGTATGTGCATCGATTATCGAGAGTTGAACAAACTTACGGTAAAGAATCGATACCCATTACCCCGAATAGACGACTTATTTGACCAACTACAAGGATCAAGTGTATATTCAAAAATCGATTTAAGGTCAGGATATCACCAGCTAAGAGTTCGGGAAGAGGATATTCCCAAAACTGCATTCAGAACACGCTATGGACATTACGAGTTCCAAGTAATGCCATTTGGTTTAACCAACGCACCAGCAGTTTTCATGGATCTAATGAACAGAGTGTGCAAACCATATCTAGATAAGTTCATGATAGTATTCATTGACGACATCTTGATTTACTCGCACAACGAGGAAGAGCATGCAGACCACTTGAAAATCATTCTAGAATTACTCAAGAAGGAAGAACTGTACGCTAAATTCTCGAAATGCGATTTTTGGATTCGCACCGTGCAATTTTTGGGGCACATAATAAATAGTCAAGGTATTCATGTGGACCATGCAAAAATAGAAGTCGTCAAAGGGTGGACATCACCTACAAACCCCACAGAAATACGTTAATTTTTAGGCCTTGCAGGTTACTATCGAAGGTTTATTTAAGATCACAAAACCTTTGACCAAATTGACTCAAAAGAATGAAAAATATATCTGGGGAGAAAAAGAAGAATCAGCTTTTCAGTTGTTAAAACAAAAGCTTTGTGAAGCACCAATATTAGCACTACCTGAAGGAAGTGAAGACTTCATAGTATATTGTGATGCTTCATACCACGGATTAGGAGCAGTTTTGATGCAAAGAAGCAAAGTGATAGCTTATGCATCCCGACAACTAAAGAAGCATGAGGAAAACTACACGACTCATGATTTAGAGCTAGGAGCGGTAGTATTTGCCCTTAAGATGTGGAGACACTATCTGTATGGCACTAAATGTACCGTGTTTACTGATCACAAGAGTCTTCAGCATATTTTGAATCAAAAGGAATTAAATATGAGGCAACGTCGTTGGCTAGAGTTACTGAGTGATTACGATTGTGAAATTCGCTATCATCCTGGTAAGGCCAATGTAGTAGCAGACGCGTTAAGCCGAAAGGAACGATTGAAACCTCTCCGGGTTAGATCGTTAGGGATGACCTTTTGTTCGCCTCTTCCACCACAAATCCTTGTCGCTCAAAGCGAAGCTCTTAAAGAAGAGAACCGACCCAAGGAAAAGATATATGGCATGCCTGAAAGCAAGAATGGTTTCTTGAAAAGATCCGATGGAATGCTCTGTTTTAAAAACAGAAGTTGGGTTCCACACTTTGGAGGTATTCGTGATCTCATCATGCATGAGTCACACAAGTCAAAATACTCCATACACCCAGGTTCCGACAAAATGTATCAGGATCTAAAGAAACTATATTGGTGGCCAAACATGAAAGCCGACATTGCAGAGTATGTCAGTAAATGTTTGACATGTTCAAGAGTAAAGGCGGAATATCAGAAACCGTCAGGATTACTTGTACAACCCGAACTTCCAATGTGGAAATGGGAACGTATTACTATGGACTTTGTCACCAAGTTACCCAGAACTTCGACTGGTTATGACACGATATGGGTTATCGTTGATCGTCTCACGAAATCCGCACATTTCTTACCAATCAAGGAAACCGACGAGATGAATACGCTCGCTCAATTATACATAAAGGAAATAGTATCTCGGCATGGAGTACCGATTTCAATCATATCCGATCGTGATAGTCGTTTCACATCCCATTTCTGGGGATCTTTGCAAAAAGCTTTAGGAACAAAGCTAGATATGAGCACTGCATATCACCCTCAAACCGATGGGCAAAGCGAAAGAACCATCCAAACCTTAGAAGATATGCTTCGAGCATGTGTCATCGACTTTGGAAAAGGATGGGATAAACATTTGCCTTTAGCTGAATTCTCTTATAACAATAGTTATCATGCCAGCATAAAAGCAGCACCATTTGAAGCTCTCTACGGTAGAAAGTGTAGATCACCTGTTTGTTGGGCAGAAGTTGGAGAAGTACAACTTACTGGACCAGACCTTGTACATGAAACTAAGAAAAGATAATTCAGATCAAACAACGTTTACAAGCTGCCAGAGACCGGCAAAAGAGTTATGCCGACTTAAAACGAAAACCCATGAATTTCCAAGTTGGAGACTGAGTTTTGTTAAAAGTATCACCTTGGAAAGGAATGATACGTTTCGGAAAGCGTGGAAAGTTAAACCAACGATATATCGGTCCTTTTAAAATCCTGGAAAGGATTGGACCTGTTGCTTATAAACTTGAATTACCAGAAGAACTTAGTAGGATTCATGACACTTTTCATGTGTCAAACCTCAAGAAGTGTTTGTCGGATGAATCTCTCATCATCCCACTGAAAGAAATTCGACTCGATGAGAAACTCATTTTCACTAAAGAACCAGTGGAAATCATGGATAGGGAAATCAAACAACTTAATCATAACCGTATACCTATCGTTAAAGTTCGTTAGGACTCCGAACGAGGACCGGAGTACACTTGGGAGCGCGAGGATCAAATTCGCACCAAGTACCCACATCTTTTCTCATAAACACCCGTGAAAACCATCTTAGACTCGAATTCTGGGACGGAATTCACTGTAAGGGGTATGTACTGTAGCCTCTCGTAAATTCCCGTACGATTAGTAAATACGTAAACTGGAATAAAGGTATTTCGTTATTTAAATATCCTTTTTTTACGAGTGACAAAATTTTTTTTATGCATGACGTATTACGTGAATCTCTATGACATTGTGAAATGATCATTTACCTAGGAACGATGCTTGCACACAACCTAGATAGTCTAATTATCGCGAATATATTTTAAACGTTTATATTTTTATAAATATACGTTTCGTTTAATTACCGTGTACTATTTATTTCCCGAGCCTACGAAAATTCCCGAGATCACTCACTAATATTATTGGATCGTAACCCGACCCGTGAAACTTGCTAAATGGGCCTACGTGACCCATTGGGCCTTAAACCCAACAACTAAACCCAACGGACCCCTTTGTTTTCCTCTTTCTTTCTTTCTGCTGGGCCGAGAACCAAACCAAGCCCAAAGGGCTTTAAGCCCAAACACACCCTTTGTAACTTTTTCTTTTGTTTCTTTTGCTTCCAGCCACGACACCTACAAACGCACCCTATATTTTACGAATTCGACATACAACCTAGTCATATTATTACATGGCTCGATTCACCACCAAGCAAATAATGGAAATGATAAACATTACTCCTTAAAATTCGTTCGTTTACCCACCCAAAACTGACCAAAGTAAGGCTCCAAACTCACCCTTGAAAGATATCCAAAAACGTGTCAAACTACTTCTACACACCTCCTAAACTCACCTATAGCCAACAAACGAACACTATACCCATCATTCATTGTCAAGAATGAATAGGAACACTCTTACACAAGATCTCTTGTCGCTAGTACACGATTGGTGATGTTTTTGGTGCCACCTCTTACAAACGAGCCAACACACAACCCCATTGGCATTTTTCCCTTATCTTGAGAACTCACAAGCTCCTTATAAACTTCCGTGCACCCTCAGTTAATCTCACACCAACAAAACATACCAAAAGGCATTTTACGTGAAGTATTACTTTCGAATTGGGACAGAAAGTTCGCAAGTCATACAAGGTGAAGGAGAGATCCAAGAGTACCACGTCTATCTCGCTTTGAACCTTTAGTGAAACGTGAAGAGAACCACCTTGATCCTTTGCTCTAATTCGAACCATACGAACCATAATACCCCACCTTTTGAGGTGAAGTAAGTCACTCGACAATATCTTTTCACTATTTTCATCTCGTTAACCATTTATTTGCACATTTACTTTACTCTTTTTATTCGTAAAATATAAACGTAATATGTACATTTTATTCGACACTCTATTTGTTTAACATGTTAACAAACGAGATACATGAACCTTCGAAACTAAAAATGACGTTTAACTATTTATTTCAACACGTTTTGTAGTCACTTTGACCCATTCGAAACAAATGAAAACACTTAGAAATATTCTAAGTGTTGTAACAGTTTTGATAAATGGTTTTGGCCAAACACTTTTGCCTCGTTAATATATATTTCGACACATGACTTACACTTTTTATGATTCGACCCCATTGTCACCTTGGTTGACAAACGAACGACACATTTTATTCGACCTATGAAACTTATTTGAACCCTTTGCCCGACCCTTTTCTACACGACCAAATCATATTTTTCTATAAAATTCATAAGTTAACGTGGGCTTATTTGAAGCCCAATAAGCTTTTGAGATAAGCTGATCACACAAGCCCAACTTTTATATTTTTAGACTCATAAAACAAGCCCAAGTCCAGGCCCAAAAGTTTTATAAGCCCATTGGATCAAAAATGGTTATTGGGCCTTGTTTATGGCTCGTTAAGGCCCATTTGTTATTTTAAGCACTTATTAAGCTAATAAGCAGTTGAAATAAATTATTTTGAACCTACTGAGCTTATTGAAAATATAAAAATGTTAAACTTTGAATTTGGTGATTTTTGGACTAAAATTGCAAAACTTTCATAACTGAGGACTAAAAATGTAAAACTTGCAAACTTTGGGTAGAAACTGTTAAAAACTGTTTATATGAGCTGGAAACTGTAATTATTGAAACATGGAAGTGAGAAATGTAAATGTAATACTTTTTGGACCTAAAATGTAATATTATTTAACTTTGGACTAACAGTGTAAAATTTATATCGTTAGGGTTAAAAATGTAAATTCTGGAAACTTAAAAGATTTTTCTGTAAATATTATTTTATAAAAATAGTATTGTTTATATAAATGAACGTGTATTCAGGATTAAAGAATGAGATAAGATTTATATATATATACGTTATATAATTAACATTAACGATATATAACGAAACGTACTATATTTCTTTATTCGTGAATTACTCATATCACTTAATTATGATAACTTTCCGTCAATCATCGATCAATGTACTTACAAGTTATATTTATATATAACTTTGTTTTTGAACTTTAAGCATTTAAACAAACACGAGATTCGTTCATAACTAATGACTAGTATTCGCGATTAAACCGGACTTAGACTATCGAACTGAAACTTGCATTATCTTTTAGGTTATGTGTGAAGCCGTTTCCTTGCTTTGTTGAGATTACAATACAACTGTACTACTGAGGTGAGTTCATAGCCCACTTTTTAACTGTTTTATGTGGGGAGATACATGCTTAAAACCGAACACAAGCTCTTTTATTTTGGTATTGATATACCGGCTGACCGTTATTATTGCTTAAATAGCTATTGCCAAAAGACCCTCGATCATGAACCTTAATCACTTGATGAGTGAACATAAATAACTATGAATAGATCTATTTGGGGCTGACAATCCCCGTTTGGTCGTTGGAGAAAACTACCAAACGCACATTATTTTGATGACATAGGTTACTGGCAAAGACCTATCTTGAGGGCATATTATTATTATATTGCATCATATTATTAAATTTGATTGGCTATCAAATCGTTGTGTGTCATGAGCTTAATGCAATAACGGGTATATGTTAATTCTTTTCAATTTGTTTGATTGCATACGTTTGCAATAAATGACTATCTTGTGTTCAACTGTTTAACTTTCAAACCTATGAATATCACTCAACTTTATGTTGACTTTTAGCATGTTTATCTCAGGAACTAAACAAGAATAATTATGAAGGCACGGAGTGGGCATATGGACTTAAACAAATACTTTGTTTTATAATAATTGTGTTGTCGAAATGTGAACATCTTAATAAATGGTAATTTGAAATAAAGTAAACTTTTAAACATCACTTTGTGTTGTTTCTGTGATTGTGAAAAGATCCTCGAAGTAACACCCAAAAGTCTTCCGCTGTTAAATTAAAGTCTTCCGCTGTTAAATTAAAAGTCTTCCGCTGTTATTTTAAAAATTCTTCCGCTGTAAATTATAAAAATCTTCCGCTGTCATGGTTAAATTTTGGGGGTGTTACATGCTGCTCTCCTATCATCCTGCACCTCTAGTCTCAATCCTGCAACCTCAAACTGCCTATCACCCACACACCGAGTGATATTCCTATGGCTATTCCTACACCACGCTATATCCCGTCCCAAATGACTCATCGAAGCTCTGAGCTCTGACGGAGTAACACGAGCCGCTGTCGAAGACTCACCAATCTCATACGTCATCGGAACCTCAGTCTCAAGCGCATATCCTAATGCCTCAGACGTATCCTACTCGTAAGTCACATCCGAAATCACAGGCGAAGGTGGCATGGGAGGAACATCCTGATCCTCATCCATAAACTCCTCATTATCATCGCTATCATCCTCATCATCATCAATACCAACTTCATCCTCTAAACCTACCTCATCGTCCAAACCAACATCATCCTCTAAACCTACCTCATCGTCCAAACCAACATCAACATCTAACTCAACCTCGTCTCCTAATAGCAATGGGTCAACAACTGGTAGGACTGGGACAGACATTATACTCTACAAGAGCATAGGGAAGGTATAAAAACACTAGCCAAATTTTCGCGGAAAACATTTTTTAAGCCAAAGCATAATAGTGGAGAAGCTCCAAACCGAATCATAATATCAAAGCATGTATATATAAAGTTTAAATAAATACCAGGGCGCGAAGTGGCATGAAGAGCTGGCGGCTTTCTGTCTCAAAACATTTTGACTCCAGGAAAAAGTTTATAGTCGAGTGCGAGCTCGTTCTCTATAAACGTTGGCTCTGATACCATTCTGTAACACCCCCAACTCAAATACGGCAGCTATCATGCTGGGGGTATTACGCAAATAGAAACCAGGCACATTTATAGCTAACGACCACAACACGGGACGTTTATAAATGTTGCAAAACATATCATTCGAATTACAAACCATTTAGAGTACAAGGACTCTTAAGTCAAAGTAGCAGCGGAAAAAGTAAATAGAGTTTGCAGCGGAAAATAAACAAAGTTTAGCAGCGGAAGTAACAAAAGACACAAAAGGTTTTACGAATGACATGCAAATAAAGATAGAAAGATAGTAAAGCTGCCTTGACAGAAATGCCTCTTCAGCCTTAGCCACTCCACCATGCCCCAAGTATCAAGCTTCAAAGCTAATTATTAATATCATTAGTACCTGAAACACATGCTTAAAAAGTCAACACAAAGGTTGAGTGTAATCCATAGGTTTAAATAATAAGGTTGAGCACAAGGTTTTAATCATAAGATATGAGCAACATATGCAAATATCGGGTAATCAAGGTAACAACCAATGTATAGAGGCATCCCTGTGCATATAACATTGTTGATGATGCTAAGCTCATGACACGCAAAACGTTAACCAACAATCATAGTATCAATATAACCGCGGAATTTCATAATATAATAGTGCCCCCAAGGCCGAGTACTTGCCAATTACCCGGCAAAATCGAATATAGTACACCACAATTTTCCTATCCAGCAAAAGGAGTGGGAGGGTCAATTCCTATAGGCCTATATCCCTATATTTGCGCTCACTCGCAAGTGATTAATGGTTCGTGATCGGAGGGTCTTGCAATGGCAAGGTAAAGCTACTTAGCACATCGTCAGGAAAACATACCAATCAGGAAAAGCATACCAAAAATACTTGGGCTCAGAAAACATTTAAAGCATGTATCTCACCCCATGGGTTTATAAACGTTTAAAAGATAAAAAGCGGGGCTATGAATCACACCTTAACAATAGCAGGAAACGAGATATATCAACCAATCAAATAATGCGTCACAGCAAATAATCCTCAGCACAACCTAAGCAATATAAATATCATAACTCAGCAAGGTTACTTGAATATTCCAATAAACAATGCTTGAATAAAGTTTTATAAAATACAATGGCATTGGAAAGAAAACAGTTTTCAAAGAAAAGCCTCGTGTGGAAGAAAGATAGAAAGAAAGAATAAGTCGGTGAAACAACAGAATACGCAAGAAAAGACGAAAAAATATCTCGAAGAAAGTTGTTGAAAAGAAATGGAAAGAAAAGAGATGAAAATGAAAGACGCACTCAAATAAATAACAACACGCTAATAACAAGTCTCGGTTTTACCCATTTTCCCAAAATAACGTTGTAATAAAAGAGTTTTGAATAAATAGTAGTTGGTAAAATAGTTTGAAGTTTATAAAGAATTTTACAAATATTTCGGCATGACCTGCTCGTTTATAGAACATTTCCCGAGTGAACGACTCTTTATATTTTAAACAACGCTAATATTTTATAAATAATAATATGATTGGATATATCATTCACGTAGTCCATTAGTTGTTTAGTTTATCGACCATTTTGTATTGTTCGGGTTCCAGGTACGTTAAGATCTTTACGGGCCTAACGTACCCTACCGTCTCGTGTACCAAAGGGTCCATAAGTCCAAATAACCATAGCCACAAATCCAATACGTCCAATTCAAGCTCACAATATAACACCACAATAATAATAATATGGATCCAAGTCCGATGTCCAAATCCTCTCAACTATGTCAAATGTATTTTACGTTTCATAATTATTATTATCCGTTTTAGTTATTTACCGTTCTAAACTAATAATAATAATAATCCCTAGACTAGTAACCAAATCCCGAAAATAATCCCGACAAACAACAACAATAACAACTCTCAACAACAACAATAACATCAACGACAACAACATCAACAACATCAAAACTAAACCGAATCCAATCCGAGCCTCATCCACTCCTCGACTCAACCAAACAATCCAAATCCAATCCCAAACACATCAACAATAACAACAACAATAATAACAACACCAATATAACCCACCACCACCACCACCCAAGCCTCGGTGGTGGTGGTTCTCGGCTGTCGAGCCACAAACAAACCAAACGGTCCCTCGAACTTATCACAAACATAAAATACATACTCCCTCTTGTCCAAATTCGACAACAACAACAAGAAATAACCAAACCCTCCCCGAGTCACGAGTTGACTTGGTGACTTCGTACCGAGTCGCGGCCAAAACGGATCAAAAGGGTTCCACACAAGATTTTATCATTAAAACATTTAATAAAACATTTTTATAAAAGAAATTTAATAATTAAAATTCGGATTTAATAAAAATAAAAATTAGGGTTTTGAATAAAATCAAAAATAATGAAAAGGGTGGCGAGTGGGGTCACTATACCGGTGGTAGAAGGGTGGTGGAGGTGTGTGGTGGTCTCGGTGGTGGACTGTGGTCACGGGGGTGGCGCGTGGGGCGCGTACAGGGGGTGTTGGGGTGCGGGGTTTGTACGAGGGTGTCAGGGGAAGCCCGATCTACAAGTTGGTGTAAGTGGTGTAATTAGTGGTGGTAGGAAAATATTCCGGTGGCCGGAATTTGGGTTCCGGTGGGGGTCGCCGGCGAATAGAGAGAATGAGGTGCGAGTGTGTGTGTTTATTATGTGATGAAATGAGAGAAAATGGTATTAAAGGGGTATATATAGTAAATAAAAGTCTAGGGTAGTTTATGAATAAGTGGAAGTGTAAGGGTGGGTTCTGTAAAATAACTCAAGGGGCCAACTTTGCCAACGTATCCAACTTCTCGCGTAAACGGTTCGGGGCTCAAACGATATAGCAAACGGACTCGAAAATTTACGAAACTTGCGCCATTGTTCACGAAATAATTTCTCCAATAAAATAAAGCATAAACTTCAGAGTTGTTCTCAAACTCAAAATAAATCAAATAATTTGGCAAATGCAATACAATTCGAGTTTTCTAGGTTGTGCTGAGTCAATCAAGGAGTAAATTCTCGTTTCTAATATATCTCACGCTTCTTAAGCCCAATTTAACATGCATTAAAATTTTAAATGTATCTCAGGTACAAAAATAGAAGTTTGGCTAGAATTAGGTTTTAGGAAAAGTACCAGGTGTTACACCTAAGCCTAATTGGATGCTGGAACTTTCATAATTGACACACAGTGGTAAATTAGTAATTTTACGCTAGTTATGAAGTTCTAAGTTAAGTGAGGCCTTTATTTTTGAAAAGTTCAGAGTCGTACCTTTCCAAGCATATAAAGTTCATAATTTTATCCCTTACGGTTTAGAAATGGCGACCCGATTAGTGCGGCATTTTCATAAAAATTCTAACAGCTTTGCATTTTAACTCGTATAAACTTAAACAAACATCTTTTCGACCCACGACATACTACAAAACTCATAAATAAGTTATATTAAGATATTATAAGTCTAAGGGCCGTATAAAAACTTATGTATAAGCATTACATATTATTTCCCCGAGCCTAAGATGTGTTGTACTTTCTATAGGTCACTCGTGACTTTTGTGGTTTCTCTCGACGTACTCCTTTCGGCGTATTCCACTACCACTTCATCATTGGTGAGTTCATAGCCTCGCCTTTTACTTACTTAATGTTTTATAAACCTCGCGAGGGGGATACATGCTAGTTTTACAAACTGAATACAAGTAGTTTTTGGTATGCTAGACCCGATTACATGATTTATAGACATTTGACATTGATTACTTCTTACCTAAAGTCCCCATCATGAACCGTTAATTATTTGAGTAGTAAACGCTAGTATTATAAATACGCATATTTGGCTTGACAAGCCTGTCTGGGTGAGTAGCGCTCATTTGACTACTGGTGGTCAAACGGACATATAATATTGAGAATTTAGGGTAAATGGCAAAGATTACCCTTTTGCGGGGCATTATTAAATCATTGTCAAGGTTCGGTTTAGTGAGCTCAATGCTGTAAATCTTATTTCCTGACTTGTATTTGTTACATGTCAACTTAATTATGGGCGTATAACAACGTAGCACATCATGTTTTAAACGAAATTATCTTGTATTCACTCTTTACTTATTAAACTCTATGAATTCACTCAACTTTATGTTGACTTTTTAGCATGTATTTTCTCAGGTATTAGTATGCTAGCTGAGCATTGGGAGCAATCGGAGTCGCGGGGATATCAAATATTGAAGGACTTGTTTTCTACACATTCGATAACTTTTTATCTTTATAATATACTTATGAGTTATGTTTTAACTCTTGTAACTTAAGTTTTAAAAAGAAATTGTTGGGACCTTTGTACTCTGATTTATCAAATCGAATGTGACATTTTATTAAACATCTCTTTTGAGGTCGTTTTATGTAACTTGTGTGTATGAACTATGAAGTGACACCCAAAGTGGTATTCCGCTGCGTTGTAAATTTTGGGGGTGTCACACCAACTTGTGACTACTTGAGAAGGCACTTGAAGTCTCTACTAGAACACTTCTTGTGTGAATGGAAGATCCCAAAAGGATGGAAGAAACAAGGACTTTGGATCAATCAAAGCTTTACAAGAGCTTTGGAATTGATATAGCACTTGAACTCTTGAATGATACTTAAAAGGATTTAGCAAAATTGAAGTGTTTGTGTGGATATGGCTGTTGGAATGAAGAGGGGGAGGGGGCTTTTTATAGTCTCATGAGGAGGTTACATATTCTAAGATTGTAGGCTACTTGTTATCAAATTTGCTACCTAAAGTACACTTGTAATGCATCTAAGCTAAGATTAATCACCAAGACACCAAGTGTCTTGGTGAATCCTCAAAAATGTCGACCAAGCCTGATCTTGGATGACTAGATAAGTAGTCTTGGTATTATCTTGGTTACGGAGTGAGTTTTGGTCCCGTTAATCGCTAATTGTAAGCCGTTAAGTCACGAAACGTAAAACTGGGTATCGTAAAAATACGAAACTTATAAAAATGATTAAACTTGTAAATTACTCATATTTATCTTATAAAAATGATTGATAAGTTTAATGGGTCGTGAAAAAGCTGATAACGCTGGAAACGTAGGTTTAAAATGCGTTAAACGTAAAACGTACGAAAGTTGTGTAAAACTGAGAAAAGTAAAATGTAACTTTTATAATATGATAATAATGAAATAAAAAGACTTGTAATACTTAGATTATGCTTATTCTAGTCTCGGCTGGTGTTAAACGTCTTTTAGACCTAAAACCGTAAGCCTAAAACGCGTAAATCACGTAAAACGTAGATTCGGAAAATGTAAAATTCCAAAATTCTTGAGAATGTCATGGAAGGTGAAAAACTTATATTTCTCTTGATTGTAATGTTGTGTAGACATATCGAGATGTCTAAATGATGTTTAAACCTTAAATTAATTCTCGGACACGGTTTCGTGATGTTTGCAGAAATGATCCGACGAGTGTCAAATTCTCGGATTATCATTAAAGTAGTTTATCTTACAAGAACGTGAAATAAAAATTTCGGAAATGAATAGTAAAAGTGAATAGTAAAAATGAATAGTAAATGTGAATAGTAATCCAGAAATGCGAATTGTTACACCTGTTTGCCCGTTACATCAAACTTCTCATAGCTCTATTCATGCATAAAAATCCTGAGATTGATCCGAAAATCAAGGACGAAGTTCACAGCCTAGGAATGGATCAAGTATACTCACGAGTCAGAATTCAGAAAACTAGTACAACTGTGCAAGGACTGAGAATTCCTGATCTATTGATAACAGAAGCTGTTCGTAATACTGATGCAATTGTTGTATATGAAAAAGCACAAAGAAACGATTCAGTTGGGTTAGCTGGCTCAACTACCAAAACTGCAGCAAAAGGTGTCGAAAAAGGGAAGAAAGCTCTGAAGTCTAGAACAAAAAAAGTGACTCGTCAACCCAAAAGAAAGCTTACCATTCGAGATGAAACTGTTGATGAGGAAGTTGAGGAAGAGACTTTAAGACAGAAAATTATTAAAGTAAAAAAGGAGAATCTAAAAGGAAAAGGAAAAGAAACTGCAGAACTCGATGATCCTATTTCTTCTCCATCCTTAGAAACAGAAGAAGCAGAACAGCTGAGACAAACATTGCTCGAAAGTAAATGATTGGAACAAGAAAGGATGGAAAAACTTCATAAGAAAGGAGAAGGTTCTGGTACTCAAGATGTGGAAATAGTTACTCAAGAAGTTGAACCGGAGAATCCATTGTCAGAAGAAGAGGAAGAACAATATAAGGAAACTCGTTCTCAAAGACTGTCAAAAACTAATCAAAAAGATGATGATGAATCAGATAATGAAGAAGTATCCTCAAGTTCTAAGCATAAGCTTACTGTTGATGAAACATAAGAAAGTGACAAAGAAAAGGATGAAACAGAAAGTGTTAACAAAGATGATGATGAATCAGAAGGTGAAAAAGGAAGTGATGATGAAAAAGATATAGAAATGGTTGTTGATGAAAAGAAAACTGATGAAGAGTCAGATGATGAAGATGATGAAAGTGATGATGAAACCGATGGTGATGGTGGTGATCAAGATGATAGTGATGGTAAAGACGATACAACAATTGACATCATTGGAGATGATGAAATTACTCCAATTTCGACTCAAGATCAACCTTTATCACTTAAACAAGTTCGCCCCCAGCAAACCCAAGATCCACAAACAGTCATTCATCCAAGTTTGTTGAAATCGGTACAGGAACAATTCCAGAAACTCCAAAAGCAAGTTACAGAACAACAGAAGGAATTTTAACAGTTCAAGGTCTACAATATTGACGAAGCAGTGGATTACAAGATTAAAGAGATATTACAAGGAGAAGTTCGAAAGTATGTATGTGAGAAACTCCTAGTAGCCATGGAACAATATGTTAAAGAAAATCTTGAAGGGATTGTTGCTAAGAAATTTCAGACTACTCCGATTACGATTCAGACTCTACCACCAAAGCCTTCTGCTAATGATCTTAAAGGTAAACTGTTAAAAGCGATAATGAATGATCTGGATGAGGAAGAACTTCGTAAGGTGTTGATCAAGTCTATGAAAAAGGCTGAAAAGAAGGATGAACCTTGAAAAAGACAAAGTCAACCAAGCGTCACCATGATGATTCTAATCCAGATGACAACCCAAAGCCACAAGATAAGCGTAAAAGAACATCTGGCTCCACTTCTAGACCTCCAACCGCTAGTGTCAATACTCCAGCAGATGAAGAGATCCCAATGCAGTCTACCGAGGAACTGGGAGTATATGAAACCATGGATGACATCCCACCTAAATCGACTGAAAGCGTTAAAGAACCACCAAAGGATGCTCAAATAGTTCCAGCTTCGGAATGGATTGATCCCTCGGCACCAACGTTTAATTGGATTGATGAAATGGTCGATGCACATATGGATATTCCAGAGTCCGAAGAGCCCGTCAAAGGATCCTTTGTGAGTTTCGCAAACGAATCAAAAAAGTGATGAAGATTCCGTAGCTACAACTCTCCGACATGATGAATATTCGAAAAGCAGGTTTCACTGAATTCAAAACTTGTACTACAACTCACCTTGAGTTTGAATACAATGTTGCAGAAGTTGCTCGTGCATTGTCCGAAAATGTCTCGTGGGATAGAATCTTACCTGCTCATGAACCCGACACTTTCCAATTTCTGGACTACTCTCATCTTTTACCTCTCATTGGTCTTCCCCACAACCTCAGGATCCCCACTAAATATTTCTTCAACCGTGATCTTGAATACCTCAAGTACGGCAACACTGACAAAGAAAAACGTTATGCAACATCTCTTACCAAGTTCAAAGCTGCATCGTATCCCCTACCTGATCTCGAACTACAAATGAAAGATGCTTACACATCATCAATTGACAAATACAATGATGAAGCAGCTTGGAGTCTTTCACTGGCCAGAAATGCGCAAATGGTTCTACAGATGGAAGCTAACGTTCCCATCGAAGAAAAATGTCTTCTCCGAACATCGAATTCTCGCCATAAAAGATGTACCTGAGACAAAAAAAAAAGATATGGCTACAATTTTCTGTCTAAGATCGTTGTGAGAAGACATGATGATCAGTTGTATTCATTCAGTGAAGCAGACTATCGACGATTGAACCTCAATGATATCGAAGATATTTACCTGCTTAAGGTATAAGGCAAACTCCAGAATCTGCCTGGTCAACTTCAGTATGACGTCATCAACTCCATTCTTCTGTTCATCCGCCGTATTGTGATCAAGGCAAGAGTTGAAGACGCTCAATTAGGTGCCGAAAGCTACCAGACACAACTCAACATCCGTACACCAAGGTTGACCATTCCAGGCATGTTAAACATGAGACTATACAAGTTTAACAAAAAACCTTTTGGGACTAAGTACAACAGCTCTGGTTACCATAGATTCATGGCCTATGAAGATATTCACGCATTCGGGGATCATACGTTATTACTTGTCCAAGCTCAGCTTGACCAAATGCTTAAGAATCACGACAAAGGGTTGGATGTGGGTTGGACGAGAAATGATGTAAGGGAAGCATTGAAGTTCTTGGATAGGATTGACACCAGATTGCGGTTCAGAGATCAGATCAGACGCTTGGAAAGCTATGTTGGAGGCAGACCACCGATTCCGAACATTCTCACCTTCCGTCGTCCTGAGTAATCATTTGGTATAACTTGTCAATTATCATCATCATTTCTATTTTTTTTGTAACTATGGCTTGTGTACATATAACAGTGTACAACCCTTTCTTTGTAATGTAAGTACCCTGAGGTACACTTCAGTGTCTCAATCCTATCATAAGGAGCAAAAGCTTCTTACTTTTGAGTAGATTTAATCAAATTTTCTCAAAGTTTTTTTTTACGAATCTGCTCAAAAGGACAAATATTCCCCCTAGTTTTTCCTTAAAATTCAAAAGGTTATATCAATAGTAGAGGGGGAGTACTTGGTAAATTCTTTGTTCAAAACGATAAGTTCTTTGTGGAATCTTCCCGACAACTCAAAAAGCATATTTTAATCAAAATTTCTTTCAAAAATAACGTAAATATGCAATTTTTGAGGGGGAGAAGTGTGATTAAAAATATGATAGTCGTTTTATGGAATCTCAAAGTTAATCAAAAGATTCAATATTATGAGTTTAACTCAGATGGTAACCAATGAATTGACGGTAACAATAATTTCATGAATCGAAATGACATGTCCTCGACGGGTAATAACTTAAAGTTAGTTATTAGAGCTAGTTGTCACCTAAAAGCTGACAATGAATCTCTTTAACTAGCGACGTAAACGTGTCTTGAACAGGATTTGTCAGAGTAGAATGTTCCGTATTGAGTTCAACTCAGAAGTAACCAATGAATTGACGAGATTACATCAGTCAAAATCCGAAATGACTTGTCGTGGACGGGTAATAATTCCAAGCTAGATTATCTAGTGATGTAAACGTGTCTCGCGATGGACTGGTCAAAGTAGGACGTACCGTTAAGTAAACAATTGCATATACCACCGATGAATTGATGAAACACAATGTCATTAACGAAAGGACATGTTCTGGGACGGGTAATAATTTCAAGCTGGTCTAACAAGCGATGTAAACGTGTCTCGCGAAGGACATGTCTGAGTAGTGTGTACCTTCTCGANTAATAATTCCAAGCTAGATTATCTAGTGATGTAAACGTGTCTCGCGATGGACTGGTCAAAGTAGGACGTACCGTTCAGTAAACAATTGCATATACCACCGATGAATTGATGAAACACAATGTCATTAACGAAAGGACATGTTCTGGGACGGGTAATAATTTCAAGCTGGTCTAACAAGCGATGTAAACATGTCTCGCGAAGGACATGTCTGAGTAGTGTGTACCTTCTCGAAAGATTTTCTTTGGATACATTACGGGACGGGTAATAACTTCAAGTTGATTACTAGAGATAGTTGTCACCTAAAAACTGACAATGGACCTCTTTAATTAGCGACGTAAGTGTGTCTCGCAAAGTAACGTGTCCAAGAATAATAGATCAATTCATAAAATTCTCGACTCCTCCCTTCAATGTGTTGATTTCTTTCTACAAAACACAAAGGCACACTTGAAGGGGGAGTACCTTCAAAAGATGAAAAACTCTCGAAATGTTATAAAAACATGTTTTATATATATATAAACACTTTAAGAGAGTTTGCAAATGTTTTCTTGTCATAACATGAGATTCTGATGGTAACAAACGGTCTACAGTCGTGAAGTGATACCTTAGTATACTTCAGCGGCTCACCTGAATTGTGGGTATACTACTGTATATCTGTGTAAGCCTTCTTGAGGGTACCTAGCCTTGGTAAGGATTAGAGAGAAATCTTGTAACACCCCGAAATCGCAATGAAGCAGCGGAAGTCTAATCGGGGTATTACATCTTAGAATCATGGTCATAATTATAGAAAACGACTCGAAAGAGACGTTTTGAGAAAATTTGTTATCATTCATCAAATATTAAATCAGAGTAGCAACAACGGTTCCATACGGTTTAGTAATACATAATAAAAATGTCTTAATTTTAAAATAAAAATGAATGATAACTTTGTTGGGTGATATCCAATAGAGGCCCTAGTCCACTCCGTGCCATTTGCTTCTTAGTTACCTGAGATAAGACATGCTAAAAAGGTCAACACAAAGGTTGAGTGAATCCACAGTGTTTAATTTATAATAGTTTTGAACACAAGTCAGATAGTATTAAAAACAATAGCATCGTAGTGTAATATAAATATTGCTCTAAGCCTCATGACACGCAAACCTTAACATAGGGTGATATCATAAATGATATAAATAGCCTACATCAAGAATGATGTAGGTGATAGTGCCCTCGTCGTTATAGGAGTTTGCCAACTTCCTATTCAATTCGAATAAAGTGCATTTGGTAACCATTTCAGGCTAACTTCAAATGGGGCGTCAACTGCCAATAGATCTATTCACTAAATTCGCGTTCACTCGCAAGTGATTAATGGTTCATGATATGAGGGTCTTTTGGCAAAGGTGTTAACTTAGGCAATAGCAATCAGGATAGCATACAGAAAAATACTTGTGTTCAGTTTATAGCATGTATCTCCCCACGGGATTTGAAAACATAGTAAAAAGTGGGACTATGAACTCACCTCAGTAGTAGTATTCTCAAATGCAATAAAGTCAAATAGCAGGTGATAGCTCCGACGCGTGACCTAGATTAGTATGGCATAATTTAGTTCACAATTCTAGTTTAAGACTCGATGAAACGTAAATAAGTTTAAAAGTTTTCAAAACGTTTTTGTTATTATCGCTTGTGTGGCAGCATTTAAATTGAAAATAGTTTTCAAGTACTGTTTGGCTCTTAGAAGTTCATACGTTCGCACGTATAGTACTGTTAAGTGTGTATGACGAAGCGTACTCGTTAGACAAGTATACGAAAGACAAGGACGGAAAAATAAACGTTGATGATCATAGAGCGTTGTCGGAAGAAATAAAAATGTAGAAAGTGTTTATAGTATATATATACTTAAGTGTTGAGAAAAGAAAATGGGCATGGCTCGTGCATAAATGCTGGCTTCTCGTGGTAGCTATGAGTTTACAAAACATATGTTTAGGAAAAAGGTCGTCTTAAAATTTAATAAAACTTTAGTTGGTTTTTATAAAATAACATCTCAAGTATTTACAAATTTAGATGGGCAGTATATGTTAAATATTTACAAGTTTAGCTTTTATAATTTTGGAACATGGGTCGAATACATATTTAGTCTCGGGTTATAAGGTACCTTGTATAACGCATGATGAAATAGGTTGTCGATAAAGGTGTAACGTGTCGTAATTTGAGTCGCGGGATGGGTCAGACAAGGAATACGATCATAGACTTTGTTGTGTTTTAAAGGAGTATACAACCAACTGTTATAAAATACTTTTCGTGACTCATATCTTCTTTAGAAAGAATGGCTATGCCCTGCTAATAGAATGCTAGCATGTTCGAGTAAGGTGGGCTTGGCCCAACCTAATGCAAACCAAACATTACATCCCCTTATATTTACTGGATTTCGGCCCAACTAAAGCATATTAGAGAATGGCAAATTTTATGTTATAACTCTCTTTCAGACCTTTGTTATAAACATTCGTGAGCAAAATGAATTTGTGACCAAAACAAATCAAAGTACTAAGTGTAGAGTTGTGTTTTGGATAGTAGTAAGCAAGAACACCAACAATTCTTACTGTTGGGTCTCGCCACATACAAATGAACAACCAAGACAAAGTAATTCAAAATACTTCACATTGGCTAGGCTTTTGAGAGGTGAACAAAGGAAGAGAACCATCATGCCCATCGCTTGGGTTGAAGGTCTCGGCATAACCAAGACTCACAGCAAAAAAAAATATAAATAAACCAAACACAAACCAAACTCCAGTCGTCGACCATCGGGTACAACCCGACTCGAGTGGAGGTTTGATATCAACTGCACCCCCACGGGTTTGTGAGGTCACTGTAAGCACAAAAACAAGTAAAACAACACCATTCGATGTGGGTTTTATCTCAGTCGAACTTAGGCTACAGTGGCAAAAAAAAAAAGAAGAACAAGTAAACAAGGTATCACTGCCAAATCTAGAGCCAATATTTCGATTTGTTAAAAATTTGCTTCCACAAGAACTTTAACACCACAGTGCTTATCATTATTTAGTTTTTCATCAAAATTTATCCATTATTTCAAATTACTTATTCCAAAACCAATATTCAACAAAACTGATTTCATAAACCTAGCCATAGGTTCGATTAACAACAAACACCACGTTTACACAAGAACAATAACAAGCCAAATCATAAAAGAGTAGGACTAACGAGGCAATACAAATCAATACTAACCCATATCAAGATTATGTATGTTCGAATGAACCAGAACCATCAACACAAACATGTTTACAGATTCGATGAAGCAAAATTAACAGGAGAATATTAGAACCTTACAACAAGAAGAACCGATTAACAAGGAGACCCAAGATAATTAGAAACTCGAAAGCTCGAACNGTTTGACCGATTCTTTTGGTAGCTAGATTATAGTGCCGGCTATTTTGAGGAAATATAACTATCTACTTCAATCATCAAGGATGTCTCGTGACCATGGAGGCTGATGTAGATGAGTAGCAGCATTGATAACCCCATTCTTGGGTCTTTTTCTCACCTCGTTTGACTCGATCGAATAGAGGGTGAAGATAGGGTAAATGATAGATTTGGGAGGTTGAGGTTTTGAGGTGAAGAAAGAAATGGTGGAGCGTTGCCAGAAAAGGAGAGGGTGAAGGCGTGGAGAACGAGGGAGGGAGTCAGAGAAAGAACGAAAAGAAGAAAAAAAAATAAAATGAATAAATGGTTGAGAGTATAAAAAGGGATAGAAATAACTATTTAAAATGTTATGTTTTATTAATATACCGGGGATAACGTGTCCCGTTAAATTAAAACATGATGCGTAGCTTTTCGAATTAGTGAATTTTCGAAAATAATATTTTTGAAGGTGTGTTAATAAGATAGAACCGAGACAAAATTTATTGGTCTCCGAAGTGTTTGATATTTATTTTATGCCATACCAATTTGGGGTCAGTACACGCGTGGTTTCTGAATTTTTGTGATAACGTTTTCACCACTTTTTGTCGCTCACTGATGTAAGTTGAAATTTATGTAGGGAGATAAAGTATGAGATCAAGCATGTAGTCTAATATAACATTAAATTCAAATAAATTCTAGTTCACAATACTTAAACATTTGGGAAAAAGTGCGGGGGCTACAGGGGCTTGGGGAAATTTGCTCCTTCTGTTGCGAATATCTCTCGCGGAGTTTTTATCAACGGGGTACACTTGTCGTTCCCCCCGTGCGCCTCCGTCATTACGATAGCTCTTATTACGATTACCGCTCTGGTCATTGGATTGTCTCCTTGACTGTTCTTGCGGTCTGTAATTCGAGTATCCTTTCTTGCTATCTGCAGCGGCAGCTTCACCTTGGATGAAAGACCTTGTGCGCTTCATTAATTCATCAAAGGTTTGGGGAACTTTATCATTTAATTTTTTGATAAGCTCTTGGTTATTGATCCCATTCATGAATCCTGAAATTTTTAGTACTTCAGGACACGCCTTGATTTGTATGCATTCATCTTTGAAGNTATCTGCAGCGGCAGCTTCACCTTGGATGAAAGACCTTGTGCGCTTCATTAATTCATCAAAGGTTTGGGAAACTTTATCATTTAATTTTTTGATAAGCTCTTGGTTATTGATCCCATTCATGAATCCTGAAATTTTTAGTACTTCAGGACACGCCTTGATGTGTATGCATTCATCTTTGAAGCGCTCCATGTAAGCGCTCGTTGATTCCCCTTGGCGCTGTTTTACTCTGGCCAATTCCACCGGGTCCTTAGCGCACTTCTTTCTTTGAGTGAAGTTCAGTCGGAATTCTTTCCGCAACTCTTCATACCCCTTTATGCTTCTTTGTGGAAGCTTGCTAAACCAAGTTCGCGCATTCCTTACTAATGTGGAATTAAACATATGGCACCACACAGGTTGTGGCCAATTTTCGATACTAGCAGCGGATTCGAAAATTTTTAGGTGATCATCAGGATCACCCGTTCCATCATATGTTTTAACATTGGAAGGCATGCGCCTTTTCTTGTCATCCGAATAGTCGCTGATGCGCTTTGTGAACGCATCAACCTTTTGGCGACGCCAAGGAAGGGATATGTCATCGTCTTCTTCCTCGCGACGTCTTCCTCTGGACTTCCAGTGTCCTGTTTCTCTATCCTCGTTGTCTGAGGAGCTGCTTGAGGAAGAATCATTTCTTTTGCGGCGCTTGCGCCGTTTTTCTTCTGAGTCTGAGCTAGAGAGGCTTTCACTTGGGGAAACTCGTCTTCCCAGTCTGTCGTGAACTCTTCTGCTTCCAGATCTAGAAGAGCTCTCGCTTGGTGAGCGCCGTCGTTCAAGTCTATCGCGGACTCTGCGACTACCCAGCCTAGAGTGGACGTTAGTGCGCCACTCATTACCCTCGTATTCCTCCGAATATTGAGAATTGGATGATGTACCGAGCCTAGTGTGGACATCGGTACGCCTCTCATTGTTCTCGCGCTCTAAGTAGCGCGGTGGGGATGTTCCATCGAAGTCAAGTCGAGCGTGTAAGTTCTGACTTAACCTTCTTCTTGCCTCCTCTTGCAGGAGGTTGGTCAACGTTTCATAATTTTTGGATACAAAATTTTTTAACGTTGATTCCTGAGTATCTTCTTCTAGCGCAATGATATTTTCCTCCAAATCAGTCCCCCTATCTCGGTTAGGCGCACCTGGCACCCACAGTGGGTGCCGTTTGATGGGGAGTGTTGAAGAGATTACGCTGGAGGTCATCAGTATTTGGGACCACCGTGGTGGTCTGAGTCGTCTCTGCGGGTAACTCTACTGTTGGAAGAATTGGGGGTAGTCCCAATTCCTGGTGACCAGGCGCACTGGTTGTTCCAGAGGTCTGCCTAGAGGTTAGGTCTTGATAGTTCCTCCTCTAGGGATCACCACGTGTCTTATCCAACTGCGGAGTCTGCTGGTTTGAGTTTTTATGCTTCGTCATCCTATTTCTTAGTGTAGGGTCCCACGGATGGCGCCACTTGTTGATACAAAAGTTGGGGGTTCCTTGTTTGGGTTCATGTTCTCGTACCAATTAGATCTTAATGCTTTGAGACCTGCACACTAATAAAGCAAACAGACACCGTTAGGCTTATCGAGGGATTGTTTCCCCCGATTATCCTCCGGCGTGAGAGTAAGTAATCGATTTAGGGTTGTGAAGAGTTTAGGGTTGTAAGTCGTACCTTTGCCGAGAGCTATGATGCCCTATATATATGCATACGTAACCGATAAGGTTTCGTGCTCCTCACTCTTCGGCGTATCCGTCGATATCGGATATTCGATATATATCTCCTTAATAGGAGATATCCTATATCTAATCCATAAATAGTTTTGGGTTTGGGCCTCGTGAGCCCAAACTGTTATCATAGTGGCCCACTCGTAATGGGCTTTATGATAGTGAGGCGTGATATTCGGGTTCGTGACCCGAATATAGACTATACGTCATCAGGTTACATTTATTTAGTTTGTTAAATTATTTTTTTACTTTCTTTTCATTGTTAATTATAGTTAGTTTCTTGATGATTTTTCTCCACATCTTAGGCGTTGGCTGCTAAAAGCCTAAAACGTTCACTTGAATGTAAAACCATGAGATACATGATGATACTACATATCATTACCATTACATTGGAGTTCGGCCCCCCTCAATTGAGAATCTTGGCTCCGTCCCTGCGTGAGAGGAACATAAAGCCTAAATAATTTAGTTCGGTATATATGCCTAACTAAAACATATCATTTGAATTGTATAATTGCGGCATGATACAAATGCAATAGTAATGAATAATGTGTGAAATGGTTGATAGCATGTTGCGTAGGTAACCTTATGTTTAGCATGGCGGTTCTAAAACAAACATGGAGGTTCTAAAACAAAAGATTGAACAAAGAAATGAGTCTTGGTTTTGTCCCACATAGGTAAATTAAAAAACATTTTATTGTTCGACTGTAAAACCCAATGCAAATATGGCAAACACAATCCACGCGGTTTATTTTTATTACGGAAAAAGTCTCATGCATTAACAAAAAGAGTTTGTGGCTCCCTAAATGAGTTAACTTGAGGAATCTTTGTGTGATAAAAAAAATGTGTGGTCTTTGTTAGTTATCTCACTTTACGAAAACAATATTCAAATGAAGTTATTAACAATATATTTTTCAATGTTTCTAAGTTTTACATGAATACTTTTAGCTTTAGTTTGTAGCTTATTTAAAAGTAACTTTAATGTACTTGTCAAACAATTTAATATTATTAATCTATTACTTAGACCACCACTCGTCAAGGTGGGAAGTTTGTGTTGATTCGGCGTTGCAGACCACCAAACTAAGGTGCACTTTTTCTTCTATTTCCTTCAACTTTTATTTTATTTATTAATTTATTTATTTATTTTTTATGTGGCCATGTGCGTTGTATTGATGGGCATATTTTTATTGAGAAATTTTTATGTGTTTGGTTTGATGGTCATCACTACAGTCGTTAGACAGTGGGTTAAGTGACGTGCCGCAAAGATGATGTGATATGTTTAAAACTTTTTCTTAAAGTGAAGGGCCAATCCTGGAACCCACCCAAAACTAAAGAACAACACCCAGGAACCAAAAAACACAGCCGCAAAAAAAGAAAAGAAAAATGGGGAAAAACGGGAAGAAACAAAAGAACCAAAACCAGAACCATCGTATCCGCAAAGATGCATCTTACTACCTTGTTGACGAGGAACAACAACAACAACAGCAGCAGCAGACAAGTAATAACAATGATGATCCTAGTTTGAGTAACTCAGATGATGAAGAAGAACAAGAATCATATGATAATACTGATACTCATTTGCCATCTAAGTTCTCACTTTATCAACAATCTGTTCAGGTATATACTCATAGTTAATGGGTTTATTCTATTGAGATGTATATAACTTTAGATAGTTGTCATAGCATGTTTCAGTGTTTATATGAAGTCAAACAGTTTATCTTTATTACTAGTACTATGGGCTAACTTGAGTGACTTTGTGGATAAGAGCTCATGAGTCCGAGAGTCTCGGCTCACTCCAGTTGGTGCCCCACTAGGCTAGGAGAGTTGCCGGGAGCTATTCCTTGTTTGGTAGACAATGGCTGGTGCCAAAAGGCACCCGGGGTCAGGGTGTCCCCGCCAATCTGCACTTTTTTTGTGGGAAAGGCGTTCGAACAAGTTATCGGGTGTTTGTTTGGTTATTCAACTTTTGAAAAGTTAATTAATAAGCTCAACTTTTTGGACTAAGCTTATGAATTGGGCTTATGCCTGTGTTATATAAGCGTCTTATGGCTTATATGTAATAAGCTCATAAGCCCTGCTAAGTGTTTGGCTTAGCTTATCATTATAATTAATACGGTAAAATGACAAAAAGGTACATGAACATTTAAAGAGTGTAATTATTAAATGAGGGCATAAAAGTCCTTTTATATAATATCCTTATATAAGCCCACACCTCCTCAAATAAGCTTCAAAGTTTGGGCTTATTAAAACCCCCTTATATAAGCTCATAAGCACACTCATATAAGCTTAGGCAAACAATTAGTTTAGGCTTATTTAAAAAATATAAGCTAATAAGGTTATAAGCCCATCATATAAGCTTAACTAACTCATAAGCGCAACATTTTGAGCTTATTAGGTTCTCAAAAGTTCAATAAGCTCATATAAGCCAGAAAAATAAGGTTAAACAAACACCTGTGTAACAAACTAAGCACAAGCTATTTAAGTTATTAGCTCATTTAACAGGTAAAACTAACCTTATAAGCTGGTTCTGCAAATAAGCATAAGCTGTTTAAATTGGATAGCCTTTTGATTTAACACTTGCAACTTTATCACCATTTTTACCGTGTAGACTTAAATTGGTAACAGAATAAGAAGTGTAGAAAGCATAGTTCATTTAAATTACAATTTGGAGAAAGTTGGCTATGTCTTGGTGGAATAACCTCCACACGGCTATACTTATCTTGACAAAATGTCTTTAATTTTAGTTTGTTTTTACTTGTTTCTAAAATGTTTCGGGTTTTGTTGATTCTTTGTTGCAGTCGCCTAAAGGAGACATTAGTTATCTACAGATGTTCTTTTTGACATATGTTGGTGGCAGGGCGCCACTTCATCTTCAAGAAGATTTCTGCGGCACTGCGTTGCTCAGGTGTTTTAACGAATCTTTTGCTTTGAATTCTTATTAATTTGTNTTCTTTTTGACATATGTTGGTGGCAGGGCACCACTTCATCTTCAAGAAGATTTCTGCGGCACTGCGTTGCTCAGGTGTTTTAACGAATCTTTTACTTTGAATTATTATTAATTTTTGTGATGCTACCCTTTGCTCATGTAGTAATTGGGATGTGTGGTTTAAGGTTACAAATTTACGATGCATATTGACTAAGGGGTGTTTGGCATTGAGTTTTAGAGATCAAAGAAGAATCTATAAGTCAATTTGGTGTTTTTGCCATTGAGGTTAGAAAGTGCTTATTTGATCATTGCATCGTTAAACAGTAGATACCTATGTCTTGCATTGTTACTTATGATTATTTAGTATCACAAATTATATTTGCAACATGATGCCCAAAACCATAGTACTAGATAGGTATACCATCCTGAACCAACTAAATTATTTTTACATTGTATGTTATATGTAATCAATGTACTTTTTAAGAACTTAAAGAAACTAAATCAATGATGATGTTGAAAACACTAAGCTATCAATCGCATGATATAATTACAGTACAGAGTGGCTCAGAAGTGACTTGCGAAGAACTTCTGTAGGACTGGATTTTGATCTAGATGCTCTCGATTGGTGCATAGAGAACAATGTCAACAAAGTAGGGCTGATTTATCTTCTAGAATCTTCCTCTACCATGGTAACGTCTTACAACCACAAGAAGCTAAACTGGTAAAAAACAGTCTTCCAAACACCATGGATAACATAACACTTGAAGAAACCGAAAATGATTATGAAGCACTTCCACCTCGAGACATAGTATGTGCGTTTAACTTTAGTTGTTGCTGTCTCCATAGTCGTCACGAGCTTGTTTCATATTTCAAACATGCACTTAATGCATTGTCTAAGAAAGGTGGGATTTTTGTTATGGATCTTTATGGTGGTACATCATCCGAATGTGAACTTAAGATGCAAAGGAAATTCCCAAATTTTACGGTAATTAGTTATTCAATATTGGCTATTATAGGCACTTTGACACTTTGTTGCAAAACCGCCATTCACAAATGTTATATACTTGACGGATTTCGGTTATAATTTGCCAGTATACATGGGAGCAAGCTGGATTTGATATCATTCAACGGAAAACAAGAATCAGTCTGCATTATACTCTGCTAAATCACCAGAAGAAGAAACTTCGCCACGCGTTTTCATATAGTTGGAGATTGTGAGTTTTCTTTCTTTTATTAAATCCTTATGCTTCATGGATTTGGATACTTTTGACGGGTATTTTAGATATATTACCATTGGTCTAACAGTTACTAATTTTTGTGTCCAGGTGGTCGTTACCAGAGATTAAAGATTGTATGGAAGAAGCGGGATTTCGGTCTGTTCATTTCTGGATTCGCCAAATGCCTGACAGTGAGAATATCAAAAGCATGGAAGGGTTTGGTTCAGCTCGAGATATCAAATATGAAGAAGTTACAAGTTTTCAACAACAAGATTCATGGAATGCTTATATTGTTGCTGTTTCCTAGTGATAAATATGGGAAAATAAGGTTAATTTGAATTTCGTAGCTGTTATGTTCTTAATTAACACAGTGGATCCATCAAAACCTGAACTGATTTTTTACAGAGTTGTAGACTTCATCTTTCTTGAGTATTTCTTAATTCGACTCCAATTGCCGATGTAATTTCTTCATTTGCTTCCCAGCTTTTCGTTTATTGTTCTTTGGATTTCAGAATTGTCTGTCTTTTGCTTCGAATAGCAACGCTTAGATCTTGGATGTTTAAGGTCATCATGATAAAGGATAAGGTACGCCAAAAACGTTGACTTCTGTGGTCAAACCTAAGCATTTTTGCATCAGTAATGATGGTAAACTTCTTTACAAACTAAAACCAAGTTTTTTCTATATTATGCATTATAAAGTTTATCGTTGTTGTCAAATTTATTCAATTACCATAAGAATTTTATGTTTAATTTGAAGATTGCAGTTACTCTGTTTGACCTTTTAAAGTCAAACTTTAAAGTTTATATACTTGTGTAGTAAGTGATGTGACTTGTCCGACTCTATGAATCTTTGACTTGAGAAAAAACTTACCATTTTCATTTGATTATGTGTATTCTTGGAAATGAGCCTATTTCTTTTTGAAATCGGCCATTTATAATTCAAAACCTAAAGATTAAAATTTGTTGTTGACATTACCAAGGATGAATCAGTAGATGATGTCATGGTAATTAAAGATTAAATTCATTAATAGATCAAAAAGAAAGATAAAAGTGGAGGCATGTCTAATGAGAGAGTACATGTATAGTACAAAATTGTGGTCACGACAGTGACTGCATGGTAGCACTTGTTCCACACAAAGAACATGATTTATTCAGCAATTATAAGTAGATAATAAGTATGTGGAATGAATTAGTCTTCAAAAACATATGTCAAAGGTGGCAGGCAGAAGCAATTTGAACCGGCAACTGAGAAATGATTGTGGTTGTGAAACCGAATAAAGTTGACTCAGTTGACTCAGTTGATTGTGTTTAAGGAACGGAAGATAGTTCGTTCGTTGTTCACACTGAGAGTGTCTATCCAAAATACTGGAAAGTGTTGGGAAGTTCCGTCTGGCCCCTTGTATAACATAAAGAGCAGGATGTTTATATTTCAAGTCATTTATATATCTGACTTTTCTTTCCAAAGAATCATCTCATATCTCCTTTTTCACACTTGCATTCTCAAATTCACAGATGTAAAACAAAAATCAAATTTTCTTTACAACTCTATTTTTTCAAGTCTTTCGTAGCATTCAGTCAGTTTATATGTTCTTATATTATGGATTACCATTACGACTTGGTAGACGACTATGACCAAGCTTTGAGGCCACTTAGACAATGCAATAATATCTCGAGCAATTTGATAAATGACTTGTGGTTGGTCTTATACAAGTTACATCAACAAAAGAGGTTCAGCAAACCTGTGCCGACAATTGGGATGTATATCACTGTCGCATCTCTGTTTTGCATCCTTGCAATGGTAGCTGATTTAATGCATGGTTTAAAACACTGCAAACTATGGTTCCCTTGTAAGTACTTCACTTTGAATGCTGTTTCTCTCACTGTGATAGCTGTTGCAGTGAAGCTACCCATGGATATGACTAATCCAATGCCAGGTTTTATGGACCAGCAAGCAAAGTTAGGAAGTGTGGCGTTTATGTGCATCATGATGACTTTTCTCTTGCCTTCTATAGCAACCATGAATGGAAAGGAACTTGTCACAAACATCATAGCGTTGGGTCTTCTGGTAATCACCTTGGCTGTGAATGTTTGCATCCAAATAAATACGGGTTTAGTTTCCTATTCTGAAGATTTGCACATATTTGGATATGCCAATAGAGAAATAGCAATCACTTATGTAGCTATGTTGCTCATGTTACTTATGATATACATATGTTCAGCTCTAATGATTTTAAAATCAAAACAGGATTTAGAATCTAAATACCAAGAAAAGCATGAAATAGCTTTGAGAGCCCCACAACAAGCTGAACTATTAACTGTTGATAATTTAAAGCAGCGGGTGATCAACTACGGAATCCTGGCAAGAACAGGCAGCCCACAGTTGATGACAATTTGCTCTGCTACATGCTCTGCTTCTACGGTAATATGTGTTTCAATTTCTTCGTTACATGTTACTATAGGGCTTTATAATCTTATACGTAAAAGCAGCTTTAAAGCCTATGACTCAGATTATAAGTGGTCAATCTTAGTGATTTTTGTTATACAATCTATTGGAATCACACTGGGATCGATTGTCCTGTGCTATAGATTCTATGCACCCTTACTCTTTAAGCCTTCCACAGAAGGGATTCGGAAGCTTATAAAGTTTTATGAAGTAGAGAGCTATTGGACACACACATTATCCGACTGGAAACAGAATAGACTATATTCATCCAGTAACCCAAACTTTAAGATTGTATTTTATAAACTACAAATCCTAGGTCTTACACTTTTAACACTCTCTCAGAAGGCAATTGTCACAACTTGCAAGGCAATAAGGATCATCCCGGTGTTGATATCGATATGTGTTTCTTATTTCATTGATTGTGTGCACCGGTTTGTATTCCGGTTTAAATCCTGGTTAGTATCACTTTTTGGTATTCAATTGCATAGGCAACCGGAACCAAACAGAGATATTCGCCAGTATGTTTTGCAACCTCAAGATGGTATGGAGGTTGGAGATACAACACTCTATTATATTTTTAAGGGTGTAGAACGCTCGATTCAGAATGCTGAAAAGCAACAACCCTCCAAACTTATGAAACTTCTAGAGAATTTTAGAGACTTTGAAGGAGTTATAAAGTTCGATAGCCTACTTCAATCATTGCCTGGAGTAGATTATCCCAATTGCTGGAGCTTACCGGTCGTAACGTTGGCAACCATCGCACTCTCTCTTCATAGGATCCAACCCAGCACTTTGAAGAACTTTCTGAACGAGGTGAGTGAAGGTCTTGTTTATGTCAAACTTGTGGAAAAAAGCCTCAATAACAACGATGAGCTTGTAAGCGTTCAAAAAGCGGCTGAAAGATTGTGGCCAGAAGTTGAAGTCTATCACAAATGGTTAGGAAACAACCTGCAAGACCCTGATTTTCGAGTGAAAACAGCAAAACAGATTGTTGAGCGGTTCAACGAGAAAGCTAGAAACATGGAAACTGTGGTGGGAAGTACTACGGATATATGTGCCGATTCAATGAGACGTGTCACCCAAACAATCCTTCTTTTTGACAACATAAACGAGGTTAGCCAAGAGGAATTATTCGAGGAATTATCATCAATGATATCTGAAATATTAGCTGCTTGTCTCACCAACTTACCCGAAGTCATAACAATGAAATGCAGCACAAGTGCAATAGAGAAAAGGGAGGAGAGTGTCCATGCTGCAGCCACACTTCTTGGCAAGACTTCAGAGATCATAAACACCCTTAGTGATCGTGTACCTGCAAGCTTGATCAATAATCCAGGTGAGTTGCCATTCATTGACAAGTGGCGTGGCCGTCTAATGGCCCCAGCTCCTTAAACCGATTACGCTCTTCAAGTGACTTCAAGTGCCGAGGTAAGTTTATTGACTTGTGATATATTTTTATTGGTGTGATCTGAGAAATATTTTGATGTATTTACTATCATTAGTGATATATTTTTATTGGTGTGATCCGAGAAATACAAACACTGACAAAGTATACATGTTTGTTAAAATCCCTTGACTCTTGCTGAGACGTTTTATTTGCAAAATATTTGTGGAATTCTTATATTGTTCGTGTTTCCTAGTCATTTTTAAAGGTAATAGGATCATTTCATTTGAATTCTTTAGCTGTTATGTTCTTAATTAACACGATTGATCCATCAAAACCTTGAACAGGTTCACAAAGTTGCAGTCTTGATCTATCAAGAACATCGTTTGCTTACCTTTTACTAAAAAGTCAACTCTTGGAATAATTTCATATATCACCCTAACACCACCCTTAATTTCAGAAATGTGTCCGATTAGCACATCATTGATAAGTTGTATGGTTGAGGTCAACATGATAAGAGGCGAGGCACGTCATAAACATTGACTTTTGCGGTCAAGGGGAACAATTTTAGTATATGTTAAACTAGAAAATTGTAGTTACTAAGTTTGACCTTTAATGTCAAACTTAAATGCTGGTCTTTGTTCTTCAGGATAAAGTTCTTTTTCTTATTTTGCAAGTAAAGATTCCAAGTATAGTTATATGAACCTTTGAATTCATAGCAAATCACACCACATTCCCTTCAGTTACGTGCAAAACACCCTTTGCTTTAATCTTTATGGAGACTACTTCTAGTTGAAACTGGCCCGTTGACATTTTAAATATGGCGGGTAACCATAGGCATTTAAAAGACGATTTTCGAGTTTTATTTTACTTCTTAGGCAACTTTTTCTTCTATTAATATCCATGACGTTATGGTACTATGGTTGAGATTGTTTAAAATGTTTCTACAAAGATTTTTGTACATTAGACACCTTTTACGCTATTATGAATAGTTTTGTTTATTACAGTATTTCTTTTTAGCAAAAAGTTTTGACTATTGCTCCACCCTATCATATTTAAAGTCCACATTCTTAGAGGCTGAGGAATCGTAACGCCGAATAGCGCGTTATTGTCCACGTGGACCAATTTCACGGCGTTATAGCCATTCCCGCCCCCTTGCGTTTTTTTTTTTTTTTTTTTTTTTTTTTTTTTTTTT